>JAYDZH010000001.1:0-24686 GCA_034509085.1 Spinus yarrellii
CGATCTCTGGACTGGGCTGAGCTTGGCTGAGTGGAGGTGAGCTGGCTGAGCTGGGCTGGGCTGACCTAGGCTGAGCTTGGCTGGGCTGGGCTGAGCTGGGCTGGGCTGGGCTGGCCTGGGCTGGGCTGGGCTGATCTGGGCTGGGCTGAGCTGAGCTGAGCTGGGCTGAGCTGGGCTGGGCTGGGCTAAATAGCACAAGCCTTTGGTGAGCCAGAATATATTTACTCATGCTGCAGTTTAGCAAAGCCTGATAGCAAATTGTTTTAGAGATAAGGTTATATGAATGACCATCTCAGCTTCTTCCAACAATTACCAAGAAAATGGAAAGGCATGAGAGCTGACTGAAATGCACAAAATCAAACTGAGGTGGCAGAATCAATCCCAGGTAATAGCCGTATCAATAATTCAGCAAAATGCTTCCCCATTTTACTCCTACTTATTTCTTGGTCATTTACAAAAAAAGTTGAGCAGATTACTTTGAGATTGTATTTATGAGCATTTCTTATTCATCTGGATCACTTGCAAGGTACACAAACTCTTCAAAAAAAGACAGTATTTTACAAGCAGCACAAAGAAATTTTTTTTCCAGGAATTTTGACATGTTTGCTGCACTTACTGTATTGAAATGCTGGATTTTCAACTGTATTTGCCTCAAAGTGTCTCAAAAGCAAGTCTTTTTTAATGACCAGCTACTTTCTAAATACTTGACCAAAATCAGAGGAATTAAAGGTGGGATGAGACATCAAGTCTTATCTTTTACACCAAAGGAGGTAACATGATGAAAAATTCATCAAACTTGTTTTTAAGAAACTTTTGTGAAGGAAAGGTTTTTTACAACTGGCCCTGGGTAAACCCTCTGACAGTTTCACCCTCCTAACAGCTGAACTTGTTTACCAAATATCTAACCTAATTGTCTAAACCAAGCCAATTTTTTTGTTCTTCCTCCAGCCAAGATCAAAAGATATGACTGAATCATCTTCTAAACTAGAAATAGGATTTGAATCCATGCACTAATTATTTTCATATTGAAATGATTAAAAAAGAAATTTTGAAATAAACTCCCTTTAATACTTTGTTAATTCTGGTATTTATGACATGAAGGAAAGCTGTAAGAAAATTAAGAGGCAAAAAACTTTCAAAAGCTAAAGATAAAAATGAAAAATTTTCTCCAACATTCACAATTCAGCCCCTTAGGTAAACATTCAATTTTAATTCAACACCAGCAGTTTTAGTGCTATAGAAGTATAGCACAGAGCAGAAAGAAGAGCCTAGCTCTTCTAAATCCCTGTACAGTTTTCTTCCCCTGGGAAGATCAGCCTTACTACTAGCTGTTACTCTTGGCACCCCATGCAAACTACCATCTGACACTAAAAATGGTACTTAATTCTCTAATCATATGACTGAAAACTGGCACAGTGATCAAGGCACTGTGAAATGCAAATCATTCTTTTTCTGACCAGGAGAAACAAAACAAATCTAGATATCACAGTTTCTTCCTGGCTCCTATCAATCCTTCCTCACTGGGCTGTAGGACGTGAGTTTCTGGTGTCAATGCTCCAGTTGCCTTTGGTCTGGGAGTAGAACCAGTAGACACTAAAGACATCCATGTATATGTCCAAATGTCTGCTACCTTAGCTCAGTCTACATGGGAGTAAGTAGTTAGCATCAAGCAAGTAGCATGAGGAACCTCCCTGATGAAGGTCACCCCTGTCAAATGTCAAGGAATTGTCCAGAAGCTGGACAGGATAATGCTACATAAAAAAGGCAATATAGAGTCAGAAATGCTTGACACTTTCTGCAGCACAGAAAGAAAAATAAACAACCAGGAAGGGAAAATGACAGTGGATAATTTTATTCCAAGTATTCAAAATCTGACAGAATTCAGCAGGACGAGTAATAGGAGATAAAGACCACGGGGTATGAGACAAGCTTACTTAGGGAGCACCACAATCACTTTTGCCTACATGGTACAAACAGATGAATATATTTAACAATTGCTTGCTAATAATGAACTGCCCTGAAGAGTTGCTTTGCTATGGGAACAACCACCCCACATCAAAAGAACCTCATTTGTATATCAAAGGAGAAATTACACTCAATAATAATATTTCTTTGAACTGGCAACTAAAAATAGTATTGGACAAACTTAACTTTTGGTCTGAAGACTTTTGAAGGGAGAAGCGATTTTCATTATAACTAAAAAACAAAAAGAAACCACTTTCGCTCGACATACTGCAAATACCATAGGAAAGAGTAGAAACTAATTTTAACTATGTGGTGTGAGGAGGTGGGTGTGAAAAAGAGGAAGACTACTTCTTACACATACTTCAAAACCTCTCAGCAACATCAAAGGAAAAGCACCCCACATTCTTCCAAGAGGTGTTTGTTTACTCTCCAAGAGCAGCTTATGGTGCGTAGGACTCCCAATCCCATAGAGGAACGTGCTCTCATCAACACTGAGGTCCCCTCACGTGTTCCTATTTACTCCTCAAAGACCTTTTTCATTTCACTAGCCCCATATGAAAGCTCCCTAGACACTCAAGAAGTGCACAGTGCTGCACCATTTAAGCTTGCCTTGCCCACTCAACAGAATATTAAATATTGCCTTGCTTACTCTCTCTCCACTGCTTTCCTTTTTCCAGAAGCACTTTGGTGCTCTCTGCAGAGTTTTGCTACTCCATTCAACATTGTCCACAAAGTCTGAAGTAGCTTAGTCGTGGGCTTTATGTCACTTACCGATGATGGCATGGCTTTATGTCACACAGAGCACTTTCAGGCTTTTCACTAATGCCCATTCTTCTTTTCATCTAAGCCTTATGTTACTTGAGAATTTGACAGGAGGAAGTTTCATATGGACAAGGCCTTCTACAACCAAGCTGCCACTGGCTGTTGATACCCCGATGAAATACAGCAGAGGAGCGCTTTCATCTGTCAAAGGCTGCACCAACTGTGATGCAAGTGCTCAAGTCTTTTTCTCTAAGTGCAGAAGTAAGAGCTCAAAGTTCAAACTCATTAGACTCTTTAAACCCCATAAAAGTAACCTGAACAAACAGCCAAGTGCTACAAGCAATGATAGACATGAACGACTTCCCATTTTACCTCTGTTTATGAAAATCGCAAAAAGGTGTTAAAACTTTTCTGAACAGATACTAATTCTACAATTACAGGAGGTAGGGCTACCAGGTTTTGAATTCAGTATGAAACTTCAACTCAATCGGTTAAATTTAAGCAATACAAACATTTCTGCTTTAGAAAAAATCAAGTCACATGGTGACTTTTGTCTCCAGTCTAAACCCATAAAAAATGCAGAAGAAAAAGATGGTAGGCAACTTCAACATATTCAATTACTTCCATTAATGGTATACACTTCCTAATGAAATCACATGGTTTCACAGCCCTAAGCAATACAGCTTAGAGATGAAAAGCCAGGCCATACTCCTTGTTTTGAAGTCTCTCCACTCCTATGAGCTGCTCCTAGTAGGAAACACCCTTCCTCCAGCTGTAAGGGCAGCCAAGCAGCTGCCTTAATAACCAATGCCAGCTCCACATATTAATACATAAAAGCAGCTGCCTCCCTGCCTATGCAGCTGAAGGAAAAGTGCTGGAGGCACAGGCCAGTATCTAATACTGGCTCTGATTGTAAAGGCAGCTGCTTGGTTCATACAGCTGCAGGAAGAGTGCTACGTATCAAAGTAAGAGGAGAAATGGAAGATGAAATGGCTCAAGCTGTGTAATCATAATTCCCAGAATTTATAATAGACACTTGCTTCCTTAAGCTTTGATCCTTAGCTGCCCATTTGTGAACTGGGGTAAATATGGGATAAATATGCCTCTCTGCTCACAGGATCCTGAAAAATTACATCCATTTGTGACTGTGAAGCATATTAATATAGTAATACCCTACCAATGCCAGTAAGAAACAGGGAATTCTGTATTCTCTGTGAACTATTCAAAGCACAGCATAGCTGTTCATTACACAAATACCATTCCTTCAATGCCTTAAAGAATATTAAGGACTTACAAAAATTTAAGATGAAAATGAAGCACTCCTCAGTTCCTGGTGGTTGGTCTGATTTTGAAAACAGCCATAAGGATCTCTTTGATTGCTTTTTGAGAAAAAAGTGCATAACACACACAAACTAGAGAAACATGCCCTGTTTCTCTGCTCTGACTAAGTAGGCAGATGTAGCAGACTGCATTTACTGCATAACATAAGTACTGTATGCAGCTTTTACTGCTTTAGGAAAAAGCAATCTCCATCAATATCCTGCAGCTGATGACAAACAGTGGGCAAGTTATATCTTCAAACTGGTACAGAAATTGCATGTATTTACTAGCACAAGGGGCTTTCTGATCCCCTTCATTGTTGAAAGTGCAACTACAGGACTAGCAAAACTGACCAGACTCTTTGAGCTGGAAAGGAAGAAAGGGCACAGAACTGGAAAATACATGGAGGCATCTCAGGATCACAGAATCTATGCTGGACTTCAGTATATGAGGCACAAGAATCAGAAGTGGAGGGGAATCTGAGAGCAGAAGACAGGATAAGAAACTTAGTCCAGCATAGTTTTTTCTCTTGTGCCACTTCTTAACTTTGGATCTTATCTCCAGAGTGAGACCGGGGCGATGCTCCTTAGTTAGAAAACTCTGACTCAGGCACAAAAGACCTCTGTGAGAACCAGCCCAGGGCAGGCACAACTGCTAAGTTTCCATGCAGTCAGGTACCTCTGACTCAGGCCCACAGTGTAATACACAGTACCAATACCATGTCCCCCACAGTTCTCCAGAACACCCCAAACTTCATTTAGCTTAAGCTGAGATGATTCACCTTTCTATGATTCCGGCTTAGTTTCTGAACAAATGTCCAGGAAACCATCTGGAAACTGACATCTCTTTTCTCAACCGGTCACATACAATTACTGGCTGGGAAATTGCATAGATGCAACTTAACAGCTCCCAGGACTGCTGGCAGAATACAGTGACAGCCAATAATTGTATACTGACTTCCTAGAAACTGAGCCTTTCAAATGTTTCCACAAGAAGTACCTGATACACAGTGGAAACTGTCTATCTTCAAATCATCAGAAACATTCCATATCCCCTTGGATTATTCCACACAGCACTATGAAGAAAATAAATTAATTGATCAAGAAGTTTTTTAGATAAAGAAGTCCTACACTTTTCCCATTACTAAAGAAGACAAGGAGAAAAAAACATAAGGAAATGAAATCTTGTAATATTACTAACTACCCCTCAATTTTTCTAGGCTTTTGGCGAAGTTTAAAGACCATATACCAAAAATTGCACACAAGAGAATGAAGAAAGCTTCTTTAGAGATACTTTTTATCCCAGCCTTGGTCACCTGTAGCACATTCTTCCTCGACTTTATTGCCAAGTCACTATGAACAATTGAGCACTGCAGGCTGCTGCTGCAGCAACCGATGGCTGTTTCATGACCCATAACATAAAGTACCTCGGGTCCTGCTGTCCATCTGCTCAAATGAGTCTCCTCAGCTCAAGTCCCACAAGGGGATGGGTTTCTCCCCAGTGTTGACATCCCAGTATAATACCTCAGAGATGGGCCCTTGCTGAAAGATGCCATATTTCACAAGAAACATTCACATTCACTTGCCTACCTCCAGCTCAGTAATACTGCTACTGCAGATAAACCAGCAGTAACATAAACATCCACAGCTGTATGCAGAACATCAGCCAGCAGATAACACATCGTGCTCATGAGTAATGACTGTCCAAAAGTAATTCATTCCACTGAGAAGCCCTCCCCATCACAATCTCACAAGGAATAGAGACCACAAAGAACTATCACATGGCATAATCAGCACATGGTATAACCAAAGAAGCTCAGGTGGGCCTTTGTGGTTTCAATCTCCTCCATCCTTCTTTTGCCTTTCCCTCAAAATGAGGATATAACTATATATATATTGTGTAAAATGTGCATTTAAATAATTGGTTACCATTATGCACACATGCAATGCACTGTTTTAATACCAAATAAATTTTGGATATCAACTCTGGTATCAGATTAAGTGAATTTATGAGGACAGCTCTTCATTGTGCTGCTGGCTGTGTTTTTATGTTTCAGAACTGAAGCACACAGTAAACAAACCACTCTCACTTCTCATTATAGGCCCAATTATACATAAAACTGGGCTTGATAATTAGTGCTTCCATCTCAATTCCCTGTCATTCACACAACAAACTTAATGAAAGGGAACCCATCAGTGTGTGACACGCCACATTTTTATCAATACTCTGCATATAAAGGTAAAATAAATTCCCTGCCAATAATATAATCTTCCACTACTCTATTAGACAAGAACTCCCTTGACTCTTCTCTCGTAAATGAAAGATTTTTGTAATTTCTTCCGAAAACGGGAATGGCATTTCCTTCTTTCTGGAATACAACTGTTGCATTGAATGCTAAAATACTGAGGAATACTTAAATAAAAACTGAGGAAATAAAATAAAAAAAAAACTTCCAAAATAGTTTCAAAGCCAAAGATTTAGAGCAGAAAATGAATGGCAAGTTATACAAGCTGAAAGACAACATCCACAAGGGCAGCAGGTTGAGAAAGGAGATTCTGCCCCTCTATTCTGCTTCCCTGAAACCCCGCCTAGAGTACTGCATCTAGCTCTGGGGTTTCCAGCACAAGCGACATGGACCTGCCAGACCAAGACCTGGGGAGGACCATTAAAATTATCAGAGGGTTGGAACACCTGCAAAGAAAGGCTCTGAGAGCTGGGACTGCTCAGCCTAGAAAAGAGAAAGCTCCAGGGGAGACCTCATTACAGCTTTCATATGAAGGGGGCTTACTGGAGACATGGGGACAGACTTTGTAGCTACAGGAGAAGGGGCAAAGGTTTTGAACTGAAAGAGAGGAGGTTTAGGATGGACATAAGACACACTTATGATGACAGTGCTGGAACAGGCTGTCCAGAGCTGTGGATCCAAGGCTGCTCGGAGGGAGCTTTGAGCAATCTGGTCCAGATGATCTTTACATAGATTTTGGGTTTGTGCTGGCCATGGGGAAAGGCTGCTGGTTCAGCAGCAAACCGTTGCTTGAGTTTTGTTTTGTGTTTTTAAACACCCCCACACACTGCGCAATGAGCACATTCCTGTCAGGGCTATTGTTGGGCAAGGCTGTCAATTGGAGCAGCAATTGATGGTGCCGAAGCCTAGGAAAAGCAAGGGACATATCAGAACTCTGATGTACTCCTGCAGAGACTGCATCAAATGGTAGACAGTGATTCTGCAGAGTAAAGTCTTGCTGTTGCTGTAGTTAAAAAGTTATGTATAAAGAAAGAAAATCATATATGTCTACATCCCTCCCCTTCCCAAGAATAAGACAGCAATAAGGAGTAACTTGTCTGGATAAATATAAAGGGTATTTTTGAGTTGTGTTGTTATTTTGATCCATGATGACTTTTTTTCACCCTTCTCATGATGGTGATCCATACAACTCCTTACTCCATCCTTCTTCTCCATCTCCAGTTGAGAAACCAATGAGCCTGTCCTTTTATCAAGACGATTTTCATTTTGTTGAGAGGATTTCTTAGGCCTGCTGGTGGGACAAATCTGTAGATGTCACGAAAACGGGCTGGGAAGGTGGTGTTGGCCTGCCTTCATTTTGTTGGGAGGAGCCCCATAGCCGCCCAGTGTATCTGTGATACCTTCAAGCTGACAGAATGTCGCAGGTCAAAGGACACTTGTGGCTGTTCACACTGCTTTGTGAGAGTGTTTTAATTCATTAAAGTACTGAAGTACTGGTGCTGTGCTTGACCTCCTGCCAGGTCCGGGGAATGTCAGTCACAGCTGTGGTTTTGTGAGGTCCCCAGGATGAGGCGAGAGGTGAGAATTTGACTTCATGTTCTCAGAAGGCTGATTCATTATTTTATGATATATGATATGATATGATATATGATATATGATATGATACTAAAACTATGCCAAAGAAAGGAGAAAAGATACATCAGAAAGTTAGAAAAGAATGATAATATCATGTTAGAAGGAACATAGTAGAAGGAACATATCCTATACTGCTGCAATGCAGCAACCTCTAAACTGCTTAAAAACACACAACAGAACTGTAAATTCTAACAGTTCAGTAGTAAAGTATTGGTATAAAACTGAGCAATAATTTGCAAGCTGAAAAAATACCACTAAAAGCAAAAGACAGTATAGGGCACAGAAAGCAACCGGTAAGTTAAATATGTTTACAAAGTATTCTGAATAATTATGCTCTTTCATGAGTTGAAGGACAGTTTGTATACTGCATCTCAGTGATAAGGTTAAGAAGCACACATCCCATCTTCAAATAGAGAAGAGGCTGCAAATAGCTTTAACAATGGGGATTTCTAGGCAACAAAGAAGTTTTGATACTAAAAGTACAGTTTAGGAAAACCTGTTGAATATTAGGCACAGCACCCAAATCCTATTCTTGTGATTTTTTTTTTTTTTTCTTTTGAGATCTGCATAATCCTTCTTGAAAAGTGTAATTGTGAGAGACAAAAGGTAGTTTTAAGCATGGCATTTTACTGGTTTACTACTACACGTATTTGGTTCTCTTTTAAAAACGTGCTTAGTTCACAGTATTACATTGTTCATTGTTATGAGGGCAATATATATACAAATATATACATTCAAGCATAGCATGTGTTCTCTGGACAGCTGAGATTTTTTTAATTAGAAGTTGTTCTGTATGCAAAAATTAAACTAGGTTTGAAATATGCTGTATTCATCAGTCAGCACCGCAGTGAGTACCAAAATATGGGGCTTGATGGAAGGTTGTTAATGAAGATAAATTTATATCCAGTAGTGTATGATGAAACTTTTGTTGTTTTTAAAATTGAAGTGTAATCCTTTCCTAATCTGCAATCAAAATATGATTTTAAGCTCTTTTTAAAAATTTATGATTTCACTGTGGGAAGTTGGCTTAACATTTGTGGCTGTAGCCAGGCAAATCTTCCAGTGGTCTTTGCCAAGTATGATAACCCTTGTAACTTCCTATAACTGTGTTTGCCTCCCTTTGGACAATGCTACTAAATATGAATAATCCTGTTCTTGGTAATACTGAAGTTTAGTACTCTTCATATTTTTTCTTTTTAGGATTAGAAAAGTTGGTAAACAGGAACTGTAACTTGGACAAAATGAATATACTCTTCAGTGAAAATAATTTATTCCTGCATTACATGAATTTCAAAATAACCCTGTAGGTATTTTTGTGCAGTAGCCTCCTTAATTAGTTACAGTTCTTCCTAAGTGGAAGTCAGTGAAGCAGTACAGTTCTTACATATTTTTCTTTAGAAGTTATGTGCCAGAAAGTTTTATGGCTTGCATGGTAGTTGTATTGTTGAAAGCATAACATGTAACTGAAGCCCAGTGATTGATCCAGCCTAATGATTTTTAGGCTGGATCAATCACTGGGGCCATCTAGGCTGACTTGGACTGACATAAGGCACTGAATTTCAGCCAGAGACTTTTGCATTTACCCTAGCAAGTGTGTCTTGCAGGTAAATTTGTGGACTTCAGAACTGATGAATACCCTTTGCTCTTGTGAGACCCCACCTGTAATACTCCATGCAGTTATGGGGTCCCCAGTATATGAAAAATGTATCAAGTCCAGAGGAGGCCACAAAAATGATAGCAGGGCTGGAGCACCACTACTGTGAAGAAGACAGGCTGAGAGAGCTGGGGCTGTCCAGCCTGGAGAAGAGAAGGCTCTGGGAAGACCCTTCTGTGTACTTTTAAGATAAAGTAAAAAGTCTCTCTCAGTCATTATTAGTAGGGCCTGTGGTGATGGGGGCAATGGTTTTAAACTGGAAGAGGGTGGATCTAGGTTGGACAAAAGAGAGAATGATGGGGGTGGTGGAGCACTGGAATAGGAAGCTGTGGATACCCCATCCCTGGAAGTGTTCAAGGCCAGGTTGGATGGGGGTCTGAGCAACCAGGCCCAGTGGCAGATGTCCCTGCCCATGGCAGGGGGCATTAGGACTAGGTGACCTTTACAGTCCCTTCCAGCCCAAATAATTCTGTGAAAAAAATATCCGTTGTAACATGTGTGTGTAAGAAAGCAACATCCATCCAAGTTTCTATTCCAGCATTACCTTTGGTGTTTAAAGCCTTTTGAGGGCAGTTGGCTATCCAGTTGATGTAACTATCTAAATGTGATTTCCTAGAGGCTTTTTATTAGTGTTATTGTAGTTTATTTAGGTCTAAATTTTAACTAAGTAGGATATTCTTCATATTCCAGTGCTTATAGCTTAGCTGATTTCAAATGGAGTGGCAAAAGCGGCTCTAAATTCACTGGTTTACAACTAAGGTTTTCAATACTGTTAGATTGTTTTGATCAAGCTGCAACTGAGGCCTATGGAGTAGATCATGCTGTCTGAGATGTTCCACAGGGGAGAGGGTGCTCTCCTCCGGAGAGTTCAGTTCAGTAACCTTGCAGGTATGGTGAGACTTCGAGACTACAAGCACACATGTGCAGCAGGCACTAAGAGATTTTACCTTCAAGTTAGCAGTGAGAGTGGAGTTCTGTGCTCCTTCAAGCCTTATCCTGAAGTATGAACAAAAGCAAGAACTCAGGGCTTTCATGAGGAGGATTTTACAAAATCCTATTAGGCTTTGAAAATAAAATCTTAAAATCCCCCAAAAAATATCTGGAGTGAAGTTAGAGTCATGCTTTGCCAGACAGTTACTGCTCCTCGTCAAGGGATGGTTAAATGCCTCATTTCAGCTTCTTCCAATCTTTTTAGCTGATGACTTTTGTTTGGTTTGCATTTTAAAAAAAAACCGTATTTCTTCACCATATTCTTGTGCTGAGGAGAGTGTATGGACGTTCCTCTTTTGATTGAAACAGCAGAAGTTTGCTTTGCTTTCTGGTCATTCTTCAGGGGTACTTGCAGTTTTAAAATTATGATAAGAAATAACTCCTGACAATTAAAACCTGAAGTAAAGTTTTTGAAAGGTAAGAAAAATTTAGTGAATATATATATAGCAGTCAATTTACCTCATCCTCTTATAGGCAAAACAGAGCTGTTTCCCTTGCTTTTTCCAATCATAAAACCTGAAAGATTTTTTTTTTGCTCCAAATGCTACAGTTTTGGAAGAGAATCTGGTGCTTACTGTGTTCTTCTTGAATATCACTTTTGTAGTACCACATTGTATTAAGAAGTGGTTCTGTTTTCTTCTCCCTGTCCTACTTTTTTCAAAATTTTTCTTTTAAAAGTTGAGTACAATACTATCTGTGTATATTTGAAAACTATGGAATTAGGAGTTTTCTACCATTGGTGGTGCAATTGAAATCATTACTCAGACTGAGAAAAAATGGAGGAATATGGTGTCTGATGGAACTCTTAGTTGCACTGTTATTTCTTCTACTGGCCTGTAGATATTAAATAATTAATAGTAGGCTAGAATCCTTATAACTAAAATAATTCCCTTACAGAATTCAAAACATGCTAGCTGGTGTGGAAGTGCTGTCTTCATGGAAATTTGGCTTTGTAACAACTGTTGCATAGGAAGTGATTAATATGGAGTTTTTTATAAATATCTTGTGTATATATATCTATATGTATCTGTATATCTTTTAAATATCTAGCAGGGAAGCTTCCAGTTTTCTCCTTTACTGCCTTCAAAGCTCTTCTTCATGACTTTACAGTCATTAATCTTAGATTTTCCTCTAATTACTGCTTTGAATCACAAATCCTTGTTTTATGTTTTCTGTTTGGACTATTTCCCTTCAATAGTTTTATTAAATAACACCAACCTTCCTTTTGTTTAAGCTTTGTTCAGTATTTAGTCTTCAAAGCCTTCTGTTAACAAGAAGTTTGAATCAGTTCTTCACTTCAGTCTTTTTGTACAGAATAAAGGGGAAAAGTCTCTTGTTTAAGGGAAACTGAAGAGGTCTTCCTTGTCTTTGTGGTTGCCCACTTTGAGCTGTAAATGGAATCTGTGGGGAAACAGCATAAACTTCAGGTTTTTCATATTTTTTTTAATAGAACAAAACCTCAGCCCACTCATTGGGGAGGAGAAAGAGCTGTATTCTTGGGAGGACAAATGTAAAGCATAGAGTAGACTTTAAAGAATAGACTCTGTGTTCATGTTGTCTTTGGTTATAATTGTGCCTGTGCTGTATGTGGGATGATGTGCTGTTATTTATGAGCATTAGTAGGTGAATTTTATGGCTTTTATATTTGGTTGTGTGTATACTGGTAAATTCTGTGTCCCTGTTTATTCTTATACAGCTCTGCCTAATCTGATCTTCCTATTTTCTACTCTGTTCATAGTTTCACCTGTTTGTTTTATCCATAAACATTTGGAGTTTTTAAACAATAGTATTTTAAAATTTTCCTTGGTACATATTACAGAATTAAACATTGGGCTTTAAAAAATTCTAGAATAGCCTGAATGTTTTTAAAGTATTGGCATCATGTTGGTGTTTACTTTATGTTGTCTATGTATAGGAGTGGCATATATTAATGAGGAATTTGCAGATTATCTTCCTTAATACTGCCCAAGATGAATGTCATTGGCAAATAGGAGAATAACAAGTAATTTGGTGCTTTTTCCAATGGCTATCAAATACTAGAATAAAGATAGAGATGGTTCCTGTCTTTGCATTACTGTTCACATTCAAGTCCAATAGATGCTCCTGAATTATATTTCATCTTAGACTTCTAATTTCATAGAACCATATGATGACCTGAGTTGGAATGAACCTTAAGGATCATCTAGTTCTAACCCTCCTTCCATAGGCAGGAACACCTTCCACTAGACCAGGTTTCTCAGAGCCCTGTACAACCTGGCCTTAAGCACTTCCAGGGATGGGGCATCCACAGCTTCTCTGTTCTTCCACATACTACAGAATAAAAGCAACTCATGTAATGTGTATTTTGTTCTTTTTTTATTGTTTGCTGTTTATTGTTTATATTTGTTGATAATAAACAAGTAGGTGAACCCCTGCAGAACTATAGTTTGTGTTGTTTAAAAAAATAATGGTAGGCATGAATCTTCTCCAAAGGAGTAGGTTGTATAATACTGTAGTCAGTGCTGTATACTGAGGTGGGTACTGATGGTGTTTTCTGCATCTCAGGATGTATCTAAGCTGTGGGACAGGGTTTAAAAAATTTGAAGGAAAGAAAAAAACCCTAATTATGTGTCACCTTGGCCCTTGGGTAGAAGTACAGGTGGTAGACACCCGAAGTGGGCAATGCAGGATGTTTTGCTCAGTGCAGAATTACTTTAGAAGAGGAGACACAATGTCTGTGACTACTCGAAGTGTGGAGGTTTAGTGGGAATGCTGTCTTGGTAGATAATGGCTGTACAATGGAATGAGCCTGAATATTCAAAGCTCAGTTGGTTTTAAAGGAATGTAGCTTGTGCATGTACTAGAGGTTGGCTGTATTTTTTGAGTAAGTAATAAATGTTAGTGTCAGTTCTTACACTTTAAAAATACTTTTTCCCTAAACTTTTTTTTTCCTACTAATATGGGAAGCAGAGTTTTTTCTTTGGGAAAGCTCTAAGAATTACTGATTACTGCTAGGCATAAAGTAGTGAACACGTTCAAAGTTGAAGGTGGAGAAGCTACATGAACTTATTTGGTCAAGGGAAGTCTGAGAGCTGCTCATCCCTGAGATGAGTTAAAGGCAAGATGCCTAGAGTTTGAGTCCTTATGTTCTGAGAGGAGAATAAGATACATCTTGAGAAGATGTAGCTTCTCAAGAAGGACTCATCAGCTTTAGAACAAATAGTTTAATGTATAAAAATAAGGCAGCACCTAGAGAAAACACTTTGAGAGATGTAATTGCGTGTTTGCTTATATGTTGAAATTTCAGTCACTGTAGTCCTGTCAGTCCACTTGGTGCTCCTCCTGAGTGTCCAGTGCTGTTTCTTGGGATAACCTCAGTGTCAGGGAAACCGTGTTGGTGAAAACAAAGCTTGATGGTTATTCTTTGATAAGTTCAGGAGAGTTCTCAAGTTGGCAATGCTTCTAGAGCTACTTCTGGATGGAAGGCCATTAAGTGTTGGATGTCAGATTTTGTGGTATAGTGTCTGAGTTGGTCCTGCTGTCTTTAAGGTCTGTCTTCTTCTGCATGATGGAGTTCTGACTTAAATAGAGCGTGTTGCTTTCAAGTAAAAAGTAGTAACAGAAAGAAATTTGGTAAATAAACTGCATGAATCTCTATGACCTGTTACCGTAGTAATGCTTTCAGCACTTAACCAAATCCTGGGATTTAGGTTTATATCTAAGCAACAGTGCACATCTCCAGTGGTTATAAGGTATGGAAAATTAAGGTTTGCTGCGCTAGTAGATAGTAGGATTTTTTAGGTTGCTTGTTGAAAAAAGTGCACTATCATTATATACTTGTTCAGTGGGTAGCTTAATATGTTGGGTTTTGTTTTAATATTCTTCATACCAGGCTCCAGTCATCTTTCCTAAGTAAAATAGTATATGTTGAAAGGAATCTTAGGAGGTTATCTGTTCACACCACTTGTTCCAAGCAGGATAAACTTACTTGAGGTTGCTCAAGGCCTTTTCCAGTCCCATTTTGGATATCTAAGCTATTTGGGCCCTTAGCTATTGAGCATTCACACTAACTTATTACTGCAAGTTGGTTTTTCCATTTTGTTGTTTCGTGTAAGTAACTTTGGACAGAGAGGTCTGTCTAGCTATGGATGACAGTGCTGAGGAAAACCAATATCATAGTTACAGAGGGTTGTGTTCTTTGCATGCTGTTAGATGTTAATATGTCATTCAACCCTTAATTGTAGCAATCAGATCACCAATCTCCCATCTCTCCTCATCCATATCTCTCACATTCCAGTGTGCATTCTACTTGCCTTTGCAAGCAGACATACAGCACGTAGCCTGGGTTTTCAGATATTTTGCTCAGTGGGTGTTATAGGGCCACCCTGCTTGTACAGTCATAGGCTTTGCTCCACAAATAGTATGTTGCATTCCTCCTTTACTTCTTTTGTTTGGATCCTACTGGGGTTTAAGTCTGTGACTTTTCCCACTCTGTGGTTAATATGTGTCATCTTGGAGAGTTCTGTTTCTGAATGAGCTTCTGCTTCTTCATTGAACTGTGCATGCTGAAAGTGGTTGGTATCCAAATATGTACAAAAAACACTTTAAAATCCAGAAATTAGAAGGAAAATTAAACAGACTTGGCATTTAAGAAAGAGGAGGGTAAAAAAAACCTTTATACTTCAAGTACTTGAAAAAAATATACCATTTGTGCTTCTGAATTTTGTAATAATCTTCAGTTTTTGTGACTTGACATGTTATCAATATATCATCTATCAGAGCTGCATTACCAGCACTTGCGAATCAGAAAAGTGCTTAATAAAGTGTGTTGCCCTGTTACTCTACAGTCACCCTGTTTTTCTGTAATGCTACTGTGGAGAATCCAGTTAAGGAGATTTAGAAGTTGTAGAGGAAAGTACTCAGAATGTCAATAAATCCCTTTAAATGCTTGAGATAAATTACTCTTTAATGAGATCTGCTGTAGGTTATGTAGAAGATGGGAGAAAATACTGCATTTTATCTCACTGTATTTCTAGAATGTCCACAAGAGTCCTTGATGGCAGTAACTAATGGCATCTCTTGAGGATTATTTTATACATAAATCAGCTATTTGTGCTCCTGAGAAGTTCCTCTCCAGTGTGCAGAATAGAGAAGGCTGCAGACTTGTAGGCCCATGATAGAATTCTAACAGATTCCCGGTGGCTTCTTGGAAAACTGTCCACAGTGAAGAATGGCCAAAAATTTCTTTGTACATTATCATCTGTATTTTACTTTAATCTGTTTATAGTAGGCAATGAGCAGATCTGTCACTGTGTAAAGAGAGCATTTGTTTGTTGTGTACAGAGACTATTTCACAGGCAAGTTTGCACATGGGAGAATTTTTCATCTGTATATTTTCTTGATGGGGAAAAAAAGAAGAGACATATTATTAAGTAGCAAATGTACCAGGTGTCAGATCTCCAGCTTGTAATTCCCGAGGCTTTGTCCCGTCAGAACAATTTGTGCTGTTTATGTCTTCCAGCAGAGCTGGAATTCAAAACTGTCTCTTGTTTTGACTTTTCTAAGAATAAAATTTTCCAAAAGTACAAGAGGAAAATGATGGTATTATTCTCTGTTCATATAAAATGTAGATGGAATTTCAGCAACCACTTGAAGCAGTCAATGGGAAAGTGTGTTGTTGAAGCCAGCAGAGCTCTGAACTGTTAATTACTTGATTATTCAGTTTAGTTCTTCTGCTGGTTCCAAAACAGTTTGAAATCTTACACAAAATAATTATTATCAAGTAATTATACTAAATGTGGGGAAAATTAATAGGTTCTAATTTAAAAAATCTGTTTAGCAATCTATAAATTTTTTTCCTTAGATTCACTTTCAGGTATGGGTTGCTCCCAAAACGCTTCTCCCTTTTCATTTCTTCTTAGCAAGTAGGCTTTTCTTACTAATTGCATTTCAAATGTGACAATCTTAAAAAGTGGTCATACTCAGGATATCAGAGATGGCATGTGGGAGATTGAGTCTCAGTTTAATATAATTGGATATTTCCACTCAGCAGATGATGGTAAGCCTGTGATGGTAAATTTTCTCAGGTTGCAGAACAGAGATCTTTCACTCCATGAAGCATAGCAGGAAGGTTTGTGTTCTTGCATTTTCCCAAAGCTCTATGAGAAAAAAATGGCATTTTGGTTTTATTTAGTTGCTTTGATTTTGTAGAGTGAAAAATGAGAGAAGGGATGGCTCAATTTTTTTTTTAATGTTAGATCCATCTTGTGCATGCTTTCTTCTTTTGCTGCCTTTGAAAAATGGTTTTGTTCTCTAAAATAAAGACCTTAAGTATTATTCATTATAAAATACTTGCATGAATAGCTGCAAGGTGCTAATTCAGGTTTGGTTTTCACTGAGGAGATAACAACGAGATGAGCAGTGTTCTTTTTGGGAATATCTCCTACATTAGGAATGCATTTTTAAATTATCTTACCTAACCAGTAGTAGAACTGGCAGATGTTTTCAGGAGATGCACACTGTTATGCTTTTCTTTGACGGAATTAATGAAAACTTTACCTTTAATGTGATAAATATTTGGAGTTGGAGAAAGGTACCAGATGCTTCCTTAGAAGTCTTGCTAAAAATGTGATGAACATGTGAAATCTTTACTTGCTATTCAGTGAATGAAGCCTTTTTGTATGTTGAAAATCTAATTTAAGTCCTCCTTCCAACAGCATGTTTTGTGAAATGTTTTTTTCTTTTTTATTATTCAACTGTAGGTTCCTTCAGAGAAACCGGAATCCTTTGCATCCATGTTGAGACGATCTCCTTTAATTCAGATGGGGCTTGCCAAAGATAAAATTGTCAATGGTCAAATGTTCCATGTTGTAGAAGATGATCTTTACATAGATTTTGGTGGCAAGTTTCACTGTGTGTGCAAAAGACCAGAAGTTGATGGAAAGTAAGTAATTAATTTTACGGTAGGTGATTGACATCTGTGAGTGCCATCCTGAAATGCTTAGCTAAAGGGACTTCAACATCTTCTGGACAGACCCTGGATAGTTTGTATGAATTCTGGTGTTTAAACTATGGAAGTTAACATATTGTGAAGAATGAAAATCCTGTCATAAAGAGATCTGCATAGCTCATCACTGTCTGAATTCTTTTACATATTTGCATTATTGCTATCTGTATTATTCCGACTTATGATGAGCAAGGGGAGTTACTGGGTGTTTAGTCACTGAAAAAAGGGAAATAGTTGTCAAGCGCTGTTTATTAAAATATTTGGGTGTTTTTTGGATGTGGAACTTCAATCCCATGTTAAGTAGTCTTCTTAGGCAGCAGCTATCTCTGCTAAGCATAGATGCATGAGGTGATATACTGGGGAGTTTACATGTTATTTGTGATAACAGTTTTCATAGCAGATGATCAGTGCTAATGTGCTCAAATATTCCATATTGTAGCAGGTGTTTTTATATAGATTTTGATGTCAAGTTTCATTTTGTCCTGAAGTAGAGCAACTGTGGTGGAACTAAAACAGTTGTACTGGGGAATACTGTAATTACTGAGCTAAAAGATAAGAAAATAATGAATTCTAGTGAAAATGACACTTAAAAACTTTCTAAACTCTCTTTGGCACCTTATGTATTATTCAAAGATCCCTTGTCTATTTCATTTGTCTCCAGGTTGCTTTAATACTTATTTTTTAATACATAGGTGAAACACCATATTTTTGAATTCATAGCATCGAAATATTTTACTCCATCTCTTTTCCATCTGTTTCCCCTAAGAGAGGAGGAGCATCTTTGTTAATCTGCAATGTCACTGTTTTTGAAACATTAAATATGATTCCTATTATAATCAGTTCTGCAATAGTTGATTTAACAAAAAGAGAATTAACAGAAATAAGCACACATTTGTGCGCAAGTCTGCAATAGTATTTTATCAGAGCATTTTTATACTCAGCTTGTTTTTTTAACAGGTCTGTGACTTTCAGAGTAACTGCGTTTGATGTCCCAGGATGAAATGAGTTCTTTATGCCCATCCCATTTGGCAGCAGGCAAAGATTTTCTAAGTCTGTTGCTGTTACTGTGGTGATACAGCCCTTGTTGCTGTTTGCATCACTTGCTAATTTCAGATCGAGATTAGCTTTGCCTTTCCCACTCCCCTTCTTGCATGTCTGAGGAGTGTTTCTATATTAGTCTCCATCTCTGACCATTCCTTTGGGTTTGTGGTTGAGTTCAGACCAAAACTCCCTGTTCAGCTGCACCAGCCTTCTGCCAGGCCTGTTCCTTCTGCACATTGGGAAACACCCTGATGAAGCATTGAGGATTTTGTCCTAGATCTTGGATGTCTTCTTGACGCTTTCATGTCAGGACAGCTTCTCTACTCTGAATAACCCAAAGTTTCCTGTCCTGAAGCCTAGATCTGTCTTCTGCCATTTTCTTTTCTCCCTTTCCTTCAGCATGGAAGCTCTCATTGCTGGTCTCTGCAGCTGAGACAGACATCACCTATCACATTCCCAAGCAGTTGTCTGTGTGTAACATGTCCAGCAGAAAACCTGTCCTGCTTGGGTTGTCTGGCACCTCTGGTGAGAAAGTGTCAGCAGGGCACTCCCTCTGCTTGCTTCTCTCCATATTTGTTCCTGCTTGAGCACACATCAGGACATTTGAAGTGCCCTGTGACAATCAAGTCCTACAATCCTGAGGTGGCTTCTTGTTGTTTTAATGAGGCTTCATCCACTTCCTCTTCTGATCACATTGCCCACAGCAGACACCCACCATGAGTCTCTGTTGGTCTTCTCTCCAATTTTGGCCCGTGGCTTTGAACTGCCTCCTTGCATGATTCATAGCAAGGCCTCGTGCTCTCATGCCTTTATGCTTCCACTGCAGCCTCTTTGCCTTGAGCCATGTTTGCTTGCACAGTTCTTCCCAGGCTTGGGGAGGGGACAGCTTTGTGTTTATCTTCAAATCCCTAACTGCAATTCACTCTCCTGGTGAATGCTGAACCCACCACTCGCTGTTTCCTGGTGATGGGGAAGATGAAACAGGAAAGCCTTATAAATATAATTGCCTGGCAAAAGATTTTGAGAATATGGAAACTATAAGCAAGATTGAAATGAAAGCAAGCTTTGAGATACCAAGCCTTAGTTACTGTTAAACTGGAAAAAAATGGTATGGCTGGCTGAAGGTAATCCCCTTTTGATTAAACGATACCCTCTGCTTGCTGACAGGTCCAAGGGTCAGAGCAGACCCTACCAGCTTGGCAGAAGGGATCCAAAGAGTAGGTTTTAGGGTTTAAAATGTAACACAGTATGGTAATGTAATGAATCTTATAGGCTGTATGTAAATGCTGTAGGATTTGTATCTTGTACTAGCTTGGTTAGTGAAAATTAGAATATTCAGCACAGAAGAAGATTTACTGTATTGTAACAGGAACTTTGTTCTCTTTTCCTTTTGCTCTTATTCTTTGCGCTCTCTCTCTCTCTTGGGCTCTTCTTTTGGGCTCCTCTTTTGGGCTTCTCTTTGGGGCTCCTCTTTGGGGCCTGCTCCGGGCTGTGGCTGGCTGCTCCAAGCAGGGCCCCTGCACCCAGGCCCTTTGCAATAAAACACAAGTTCCAAAACCTGGCTTCAGAGATCTCTCATCTCCGTCTGTCCCAACTGTCCTACCCCTGTCGCTCCTACACCTTTTGTGGTGTTGCTGTTTTGTCATGGTGGTCTGGAATACTCAGATGGCCAGACAAACTGGGGGAAAGGAATGAAAGATGTCTTCCTTGAAAAGCTCACAGGCAAACAAACATCTGTCCACTCCTTCCTTGCTCTCGTCTTACCCTCAATAACCTACACCTTTCCTTGTGGTGCGCGTTGTAGATGTACCGGGGAAGATGAGGCCAAGAGAACTCGTGTTGGTGCAGGTGCTTTAGTCTCAGCTGTCCACTGAATGCTGGCAGCATAAGCCTGGGGCTGAGAAGATCTTGGCCAGTTATATTTTTGGCTGTCTTTTATAATGAAAAAAACAATCAGATCCCTATAAAACTTGTTTATACTTCCTTCTCACTGCTTTTGAATGGGAATGGAGAGATGGAATTTAATAGCCTGGTATTATTAATGAAGTTAAATTTGGTGCTAAACGTGGTGGTTCCCAAAATAGTAAAGACAGCATTTACAACATTGAGGATGTAGTGGCAGTGGATATAATAGTGTTGCTACTCTATATTTAAATGACTTAAAGCATTCATTTGAGATGTAAGTGACTGATTCAAATCCCTATTCTCAGTTCAGACCAGAAACCTGATTTTTTCTCAGACTACCTAAGTGTTTAAATGCTATTTAGAAGACCTGATCCTCTAAATGAAAATAATTAAATAAGAAAGTAGATAATTGAAATAATTCTTGCCAACTCTTTCCAATTAATTGTGTTTCTGGAATTGAAATGTCAAAATTTTACCTGAATTTGCAAAAAAATTGCAGTAGCAAGCAATCTTTTGCCATTTATGTAAAGAGGTATCTCTTGAGGACATGTGGTTTTGATATTTCCTTGATATTTCCTTAGTCATTTGGCTTTTTTCTCACCAGAACTCAACTACTTTCATAATATTATGATACATTTTTCTTTTTCTTATATGATGTCCTGTGTTCTTTGAAAATGCTACTGTTTACTTGAAGAGAAACAAAAGGTTCTTGAGTATAAAATTTGTTCTCTTGAACTGCTCCGTCCTGTTCCTAACAGTTGTGATTTCTTTGAGTGTCCAGGTGAAAGACCCTGTAGTGCTACCACCGTGTGGCCATAAGAAAGGATTTCACCCTAAAGACTGTCTTGGGTAAAAAAGCAACTGGAAAAAAAGGTGTCCCTCACTTGGAAAATTTGAAGTAGCTAAATAAATTTCTTCCCCTCAGTTCTACAAAAAGAAATTTCAGCTTTAAAAAAAACCTAAAACACCTAAACAATAACCCCAATCAAAACACCACAAACTTCAAGGAAAAGAAACCTTAGACTAGTAACCCAAAATTTAAATTGGATAAACATTTGAAAAACCTTCTAGCTATTTTTGTTTGGTTTTCATTGATTTTTTTCCTTTTTTTTGGACATCTGTTTCATAGAATTGCAGAAAATACATTTTGGTATCAGCATTGATAGTACTGAGATTGAAAGAATGCATTGGCTTAGAGAGCAAATATATTGTTGGTAAAATCTCACTGAGGTCAGGCAACGATGTATTTGATTATAAATATCAGTATAATTTTGTTATTTGGGGTTTATTTACTGTGTCAGGAGTATTTATTACCCTTTTGTTTTCAAGATCTCATGTAATATATGCTGTATTTATTAAATATATTCTGCAATTTGTAAACACCTTTCTTGATACAATCTGATTTAATGCTTTATTAAATTTACATTTTATACCAACAGCACAGTGATTCTGTTAAATTCTCTTCTCAAACTTTATAAAAATGAGAAAGGGTCTGTACTAAAGTAAAATTTCTTTACAGCCATGGGAAGAAAATATATTTTTACTCTCTTTTAACATGCAGAGGAATTGAAGTCCTAAAGAAGAAAGTGTCTGTCTTACATCTCCAAAAAAGCAACAACTTAATCCATGGCAAAAAGGTGCTGTTAAAACCTGCTTCTGTCATTATCAGATGGAATTCCTGAGAAGCAGAAAATATGGGAAGGGATTGTGCTGACACTGCCTCTTGCATGGTCTGCACCTGTACTGTTAATGGCCAATTCCCATCAAAAGCACAATGGCTTTCAGCAATTTTCTAAAATGTAGGATTGCAGGACCAGCTTCCAAAGAGGATTAAACTGCACCTCTCCATGCCAGTGTAATGAAGCTTTATTTTCAAAGACTGCTGTAACCCTCCAGCAACTCCAGTATTATCAGGCTGTAGGATCAGAAAGACACTTCTTTTATGCTTGAGTATGCAGCTGGTGCAACGATTTCCATTATATCCTGTGGCAATTTTACTTGACACCTTTTATACACTGCATATTTGCCAAACTTAAATAGCCGAGAAGGGAAGAAATCATTTGATGCCGGTTGTGATTTAGAACATGAAAGCTTAATGAGCACCTTAAAATATTACCTAATGATGTTTCTGCAAATGTATCAAAATATTTACTATGTTTGAATGACTGCCAGGGTGAATTTTATCTGGGAAACATTTTAAATTCTTCTCTTTTTGTTCTATTTTAAAAATATTTTATAGATAAGGTCAGAATGGAATCCAATTTAAACTAATCTGGTTTCTTAATTAGGTAATGTGAATGAGGCTGGTTGTTTTCTAACACATCCATTTTATTAAGACTGTTAAATTTTTGTTAAAAATAATAGGGGAAACTGTTTAAAAGATCTTGTAAGATTAAAAAATCAATTTTCTAAAAGAAGAAAAAGAGGTGCATGAAGAGAGATGCTCTTCATGGGAAAGGATTTCAGTAAGACACTGTTTGGTTTAGTTCCAGTTTGTGTATTAAAGAGAGTCACCATGTGTTAAGCTGGAGGGTAAGTTTGGAGTTCCCTTCTCTGTTTTGATGCCATGTGGATATGCTTTTTGAACGAGTGCATCTCAGCCAGAATGAGCTGCCTCACACAAAGCACCCTGCTCTCTGTGCATCAGTGACCCTCGTACAAGGGGACATGAACCCTCCTTGCCCTGACTGTTCTGTTTGCAATGGTGCAATATTCCTGTGAAAAGGTTTAGAGAGAGATGTTGCAAGCATAGCTTTCTATCTCTTTCCTTTAACAAACGTAATGACCAAACAACTGGCAGAAGGCCGTACTGACTGAGACTCAGTATTCAGCTCCCATTCCCAAGGCCTTTGCTCTTTCATTGCCAGGGGAATCACAGGCATCAAATTCATGTTTAACCATGTTTACTCCCTAGAGTATATTTTATTCCCTGTCCTCTACTGTTGCTGACTGGAGTGGTGGTGGTCTGCCAACGTGGCACATCCTTTGGCTTTGAAGCTTTGAATGTTGATGGAACTATTTCTGCTTTAAAAAAAAAAAAAAAAAAAAAAGGGCAATTAATGTGATATATAGAGAAAACATATCTTGCTGCAGTTATGCTGTGTTTAGTTGTACGTGTTTGTTTTTACAGTGGTCTACTTCCTTTTTGCTGTCTGTTGTCAGCAAAATAACACTTATCTGTAATATGTAATTCTTAACAGGAAAGAAGGAAATTGCTAACCAGCAGTACAACTGACAGAATAAATGATGCTTTTGCAAGTGTCATTTTCAAACTTGCACAGATGCAGAAAGAACAGGTCATGTGAAAGAGGCTGGCAACATATAGAAATTTAGTGATTTCTTAAAAATTAGTTATGTGTGTTGAAGTTACTGATAAAAGCAGAGGATGCTGAATTGGTGTGGAAAACCACTTTTGATTTTGGTGATGTTGGCTTGTTTAGAAAAGCAGGTCCACTGAGACACGTTTTTTATTCACTCTCAATTTTGGTATGTGAGGGGAATGAATACAGTTCTGACAGAATGATCTTATTCTATTTAGGTGTTCAAATTATTGCTGTTAGCTCATTGGCATTAAGTCAGTGGTTTCTTCCTTTCCCTGCTTCCCTTTTGTTGTAGTTGTCATTCCCAACAGAACAGTCTTTTTCTTACAGGTTTGTGTATTAGTATTCACACTGTAAAAAAACTCTTACATGAAGATTGAGAGAATGTGTAAGCACTCTGTCGTGGTTTAGGAACAGCATTCCCCAGTTTAGTGCCCCCTTGCCTCAAGACTCTCCCAAACCAGATGCCTCTTGCTTGCTCCCCCCTCTTTCCTCCCTTTCTACTTCCTGCTCTGGGGATAGAGTTGAGAAAAAGGTGAAAATTAAGGGTTGAGATAAGAACAATTTACTGGAAATAACAATGACATTAGAAAACTAACAGCACCAGCAGCAATATTAATAACAAAAGTGTAGAAAAAAAGGGTGACTTAAATGCAGAGATGTTCACTCAGGGTTTCCCCTTCCTGCTATGAATTCTCTTGACCAAGCCATGCCCTCCTTCTTGGAAGCAAGAATCCCTTATTTCCACGCCTGGCAGTGATGTGTGGTAGTGTAGCATAACACCCTAGACATGCCCACATGGCTCCACGCTCTGCTCCCTCACAGCTACTGTGAAAATGTTGTCTTGTCTGTTGCAGGAAATGC
>JAYDZH010000002.1:0-24194 GCA_034509085.1 Spinus yarrellii
AAGCGGCTGGCGGGCGACGGGTCCCGCGCATGAGACCGCGAGACGTCACAGAAGGGGCACACACCATGGACCGCGAATCATCGATTACGGCCGTCGAGGCCGTGGACGACGGCGCACGAGTCGGGGGCTTCTCGGCGCAGCGCGAACCGGCCGTTCCCTCGCCGCGCTCGCCGGTCATGGCGTGGAACGAGTGGGATCCGCTGGAGGAGGTGATCGTCGGCTCGCTCGACGGCGCCACGATCCCGACCCACCACCTGACGGTGATCTTCAACCTGCCGCGCGCCGCGCAGCCGTTCTACCGGCTGGCGAGCGGCTGGAAGTATCCGAAGTTCATGAAGAAGCTGGCTCAGGCCGAGCTGGACAACTTCATCTCGATCCTGGCCGGCAAGCTGCCGCAGCACGACCGCGCCCGCGCGCGAAAGGTCGGCCTGTCGCTGGCGATGATCATCCGGATCCTGCTGCTGTTGTCGATCACATGGGTCATGGGTCTGACCGCGCCGCTCTTCGCGGTGCTCTACGTGCGCGTGGTGCAGGCCCGCCTGTGGGCGGCGGTCGCGACGAGCACGACCGTGACGGATCCCGAAGCCCTGGATGCCGTCCTCGCCTCGTCCCGCGGTGCCGGCAGCGGTCTGCAGGAGGGCCTCGCCGACGCGCTCGACGTCGGAGGCGCGCTCCAGATCGGCTTCTGACGCTTGACCCGCGCTTCCCAGGCGATCGACGCGACGCCGATCGAGGTCGAGGGCCGCTTCGCAGGGACGGTCGACCTGCGCCCGGGCGAGGCCCGGTGGGCCGAGGTGGGCTTCGGGCTCCACCCGGCCGCACGCGGCCGCGGCGTCATGACGCGCGCCGTGAGCACGCTGCTGGACTGGGGCTTCACCGAGCTCGACCAGGTCGGGGTGCACTGGCGCGCCGTCGTCGGCAACCACGCGTCGCGGCGGGTGGCCGAGAAGTGCGGGTTCCGCATCGAGGGCGAGGTCCGGGGCCTGCTCGTGGCCCGCGGGCAGCGCGACGACGGCTGGATCGGCTCCCTGCTCGCCACCGATCCGCGCTAGGGGTTCGGGACGACGGCGTCGGCCTCCACCTCCACGAGCAGCGCGGGGTCGATGAGGGCGCTGACCTCGACCATCGGGTGCCCGGCCGCGTCGAAGGCGTCGCCGTAGACCATGCGCGCCGTCTCCGTGTGGAGGTCGGCGCCCTCGGCGATGAGCTGCTTCATCCGCGAGACCCCGGCCACGGCCGCGAGCACGCGCATCTCGACGGCGGAGTAGTCGGCGGCGACGATGACGTGGCCGGGGTCGGCGATCACGGCGCGGCGGATCGTCCAGTCGCTCGAGGGGAGCTGCTGGAGCGGCGGATTCGAGACGCTCATCCGGGCGGTCCGGGCCGCGAGGCTCTTGATCGACGGGTGGATGCGGTCGTGCTCGTCGCGGTCGTTCAGGAACGGGTCCACGTAGGCCGTGCGCCACTTGTCGGCGCGCTTCGCCCGGATGACGGCGTCGGCGAGGCCGTTCGGCGTGCGGACGTCGAGGCGCTTCCAGTCCTTGTCGAGGTCGGCCAGGCGCAGGAGCACCTCCTTGCCGACGGACGGGGCGCCGGTGGCCGTGGTCTCCGGCCAGGTCTCACCCATCGCGAGGAGGCCCGCGGTCACCTGCCGGGGCGCCGCGACGTTCTCGACGCCGTAGGTCGCGGCGCGGGCCCGCTGGGCGACGCCCTCCTCCTCCAGCTCCTTCGACAGGCCGCGGGTGTAGTTGACGTCGATGCGGAGGCCCCGGCGCTGCATCCGGGTCGTGAGGAGCTGGACGCGGTGCTCGAAGCGGGCGAGCTCGCCCAGGCCCGCGCCGCGGATGAGGATCGACAGCTCGGACAGGAGCCGCGTCGTGAGGATCACGTCGAGGCCCGCGTAGAGCTGGTAGACGGGGTGGTCGAGGTCGATCTTCGACCAGCCGGTGACCTTCGTCGCCTTGAACTCCCGGCGGAAGACCTCGTGCAGGCCCGCGCCGGTGTCGGGGGCCTCGGGGTCGACGTAGACGGCGGCCAGCGGCTTCAGGCCGAGGCCCGTGCCGCCCTCGTGCGCGGAGCGCGGGTCGAGGAGGTGAGCGAGGACGTAGGTGTCGAAGGTCGCCGGGCCGAGGATGTCGAGCTCGGCCAGGCCGATGCGGTCGAGGACGAGGAGGTCGAAGGGCGCGTTGTGCGCGACGAAGGTGCGACCCTGCCGCGCCCGGTGATGAAGCGCCTCGCGCACGAGGTGGAGCTCGGTGGCGCCCAGGCGCTCGACGGGGATGGTGTAGGCCTCGTCGCGGTTGCCGAGCTGGAGCACGCGGCACCGGAAGCCGCGGGAGTAGATCGCCAGGCCCGTCGTCTCGGTGTCGATGGCGATCGGGAAGTCGGTCGGCTGGCGGCGCAGCCACGCGAGGGCCTCGTCGAGGTCGGTCGGGGACTCGACCTGCGAGACGGTCACGGGCTCGCCCGCGACGCGGTAGGGGTGGAGCTTCACGGCTGCCTCCAGGTACGACGAAGGCCCCCGCCCACACCAGGAGGACGGGGGCCGCCGGTCGGTCAGGCGAACGGGGTCGCAGGGGAGGCGTCGGAAACTCCGGCCGCGTGCTCGCCGGGGGCCTCGACGTGCTCGGGCACGCCGGGCAGCGGCTCCGTGGGGCGCCGCTTGCGGAGGCCGCGGAAGGCCACGGAGCCGCCGGACTGGTACTTGGTCGCGCCACGCTCCTCGAGGGCCGCGAGGAAGGTGTTCCGCCCCCATCGGTCCTTCGAGGGCAGGCCCTCGTCGTCGGCCCATTCGCGGTAGAGCGACCAGACGTCGGAGCCCTTGATCTTGCCCTCGGGGTCGCGCACGAGGTGCTCGGCGTAGAACTCGGACAGGGCGTCGGAGGAGCTCTTGAACGCCGCCGTCGCCCGGGAGACGTCGTCGGGCTCCTCGAGGCCCTGGCGGTGCCACTCGACCGCGCCGCGCACCGCCCAGGCAAGGATGCCCGCCGCGCCGTCGCCGAAGTCCTCGCCCTCGCGCCACGCCGAAGCGGGGACGCGCTGGCCGAGGAACTTCGCCGTCAGGTGGCGGTCCCGGCGGGGGTCGTCGGGACCGAACGTGTGCGTGAACGGGACGAGCTTCACGCGGCGCCACAGGCCGTAGTCCTGTCCGCGGAAGCTGGGGCGGTAGTTCGTCGCGAGGAGGATGAGGAACGTCGGGACGAACTCGAAGAACTCCTTCCGCATGAAGCGGGCGGAGATCGTGTCGCCGCCGGTGAGGCGCTTGATGAGGGCCTCGGCCATCGGGGAGCCCTGGTCGCCCTCGCTCGCCATGACGAGCCGGGAGCCCTTCAGCGCCGCGATGTCGTTCGGGATGCCGCCGGAGGGCTTCTTCTCGAACGTGCTAAACGGGGTGGTCACGCTCACGCCCTTGAAGACGCCGGTGAGGGTCTCCAGGAGCACGCCCTTCCCGTTCGCGCCCTCGCCGTACAGGACCGCGAGACATTGTTCGGTCGTGTGGCCGGTGATCCCGTAGCCGATGAGGCGGTTCATGAAGCGCGAGAGCCCGTGGTGGCCCTCGAAGATCTGCTCGACGAACTCCTCCCAGCGGGGGCACCGGGCGTCGGGGTCGTAGGGCAGCGCCACGCGGCGCATCAGGTACAGGCCCTTCGTCTCGGGCGTGTAGGGCGCGAGGTCGCCGGTCTCCAGGTCGATGACGCCGTTCGCGCACGCGAGCAGGTGGGGGTGCTGGTCGAAGTCCTCGTAGGAGGCGAAGACGCCGGGCAGGACGCGGAGCTCGCGGATCGCGGCGTCGATGCCCTTCGTGCTCATGACGTAATTGACGAGGTTCCCGTTGCGGGCCTTCTTGCGCTGGGCGTCGAGGGCCTTTCCCAGCTCGGCCCGGGTGTCGGGGTCGGTGACCGCGGCGACGCGGGCGTCCATGCCGGTCATCGACTCGAGGATCGAAGCCTGCACGCGGGCCGCGATCGTCTGCGCCTGGGAGCGCACCCACTCGGCCTCGTCGGTGGCCCAGACGCCGAGCTCGGGGCGGTAGACCACGAAGCCGACGGCGGAGGTGTAGCGCACGTCGGCGCCCTGGTCGCGGATCACGTCGAGCAGGACGCGCGCGTTCGCCACGTCGGAGAACAGGCGCGTGAGCTCCTGGCGGATCTCCTCGGCCGTGATCTCGTCGGCGCCGTAGCGCGGGGCAGACTGGACGGCGCGGGGGAGCTCGGTGTCGAAGGCCGCGCCCGCGCGCTTGCGCCAGTCGGTCAGGTCGCTGCCGACGCCGTCGGGCATGACGAGGCGCCGCACCTCGACGCCGCGCTCGGACAGAGCTCGCGCGACCTCGCGGGTGAAGGTCGCTCCGGCCGCGTCGGCGTCTCCGGCGACCACCACGCGGCGCCCCCGGAGGCCCTCGGCCAGCTCGTCGGCGAGGGCGGCGTTCCCGCCGAGGCCCGCGCCCCGGATGCCGAGGGAGTCGTAGCCGACGCCGCACGCCGTGAGCGCGTCGCCGGGGCCCTCGGTCACGAGCACCTCGGCCCACCCGGCGCCGCCCTCGAAGTAGCCGTACTTCCCCCAGGAGCCGCCCGAGGGGTTGTTCGGGCCGCTCCACTTCGCCCGCGGCCCGTCGACGAGGGCGCGGGCCTGAAGGTAGTGCGGGCGGCCGAGGAAGTCGCGGAACGGGACCACGAGGCGTGGGGCGTCGTGGTACATCGCGGGGGACAGGGTCAGCGCCGGGGGCGCGACGATGTCCCCGGGGTTGTAGCCCAGGCCGAGCCGGTCGAAGGTCGCCGCGTCGATGCCGAAGCGGCGCTCGGCGTAGGCCGTGGCGTCGTCCCCCAGGCCGCCGTGGGAGGTGGTCTGCGCCGCGTCGAGGTAGGCGGCCAGCGCCGCGCGGTCGGCGACGTCGAGGCCAGGGGAGGGGGTGTGGGTCGCGCGCACGGCCACGGTGCCCGGCTCGACGTCGAAGAGGTCGGCCATCGTGAGCGTGAGCTCGTGGAGGACGTCGGCCGTGGTGCACCCGGCGCGGCAGGCGAGGAGCACCTTTCCGCCGTCGGGGTTGTAGGCCAGGCGCAGCGAGGGGCGGGAGTCGGTGTGGGCGGGACAGATCGCGACGTAGCCGTCCCCCTCGGGCTCGACGCCGTCGAGGCGGTCGAGGAGGTCGGAGAACGAGGGCGCCGGGCGGGTGGGCGTCGGCGAGCTGAAGCGGGGCACGAGACCTCCTAGAAACGCGAAGCCCCCGCCGTCCGGATGACCGGGCGACGGGGGCGGGGTCGACGACGAGGCGTCGGGTTCTGGTGGGTTTTGCTCGCGTGGGCGGGTGCTAGTACTCGAAGGGGCAGGACGGGGTCGTGCAGAGGGCGTGAGGCTCGGACTCCCCCTCCGGGGTGACCTCGCGCCACCGGTCGACGGCGCCGCCGCACCGGGGGCAGGGGGTCATGCCGCGGACGCGAGCACGAGGCGCGCGGCCCCGGCGTTCTCGATGGTGACGCCCTTCGGCTGGGCGTCGTTCTCGAGGAGCGCCTTGAACGTGGCGTTCGCCGCCGTGTGGAACACGACGACGCCCTCGGGGCGCATAAAGCCGGGCGCGGCCTTCGAGCCGTACTGCGCCAGGAGGCCGAGCTCGCGGTCGACGGCCTCGGTGTCGAACCACCCGCGCCAAAGCTCGGGGACGACGTCGAGGCCGGGGACGGCCGGGACGCCGCCCTTCAGGCCCTCGTGCCGGTCGACGTTGAAGAGCGAGAAGCGGCGCTCGCCCGCGGGCAGACCGTAGCCGCGTTGGATCTTCGAGCCCCACCACTCGCCGTAGTGGTGGCCGGGGCCGAGGATGCGGGCCAGGGAGACGGCGTTCTCGTCGACCCATGCGGCGAAGCCCGCGTTGTCGTCGCCGGGCCGGATGAGCCGGTTCCGGGACTGTGCGCCGACGAGGTGGACGTCGCCGGTCTCCAGCGAGACGGCCCGGAAGGCGCCGCCGGGGTCGGGCGTCGCGTAAGGGTCGCCGTCGCCGAGGGAGGGGGAGACGATGACGGCCGCGTTCGTGCCGTCGATCTTCTCCGTGATGATGACGTCACGGAACAGGCGTGGGGTCTTCGGCCAGGCGCGGAACTCGATCACTTCGGGGCCTCCGGGTTCAGGGTGTCGCCGGGCTCGACGGTCACGGTGAGCTGGGACGGGCGGCCGAGGTCGCGCCACACCTCGGGCGGGATGCCCACGACGACCACGACGCCGCCCGTCTCCTCGTCCCGCTGCGCGTACATGGCCGCGTCGCGGTCGACCTCCTCGAGCTCGAGGACGCGCTGCGTCTTGATCAGGGCGCTCACTGGCAGGCCTCGCAGTCGTCGCCGTCGACGTTGCACGCCGGGCCGAGCGGGAAGTCGTCGGCGTCCTCGACGTGGCCGTCCTGCGCGAGGACGGCCGTCGGGTCGACGTCGGGCTCGTCGCGGCGAATCTCGATCATGAATCGCTCGACGACGCCGGTCTCCTCGTCGGTCAGCTTCAGGTCGATGGTCACGGCCTCGGAGCCGGTGCTGCCCTCGACGGCCGACACGAAGACGGCGTCGGCGTCGGGGTCGTAGTAGTGATCTCCGTCGATGTCGAGGAGGTAGTTGCGAACGTCCTCGAGAGAAAACAGGTGCTCAGACATCGTCGGGCTCCTCGGGGTCGGTGGTCGTGGTGCTCTCGCCCGTGGGCAGGGGCGCTCGGTCGTGCAGGACCGTGACGTGGCGGGCCACGGGCAGGGCGGTGCGGCGGCCCGCGCGCTCGGTGCTCATGCGGCCGAAGTAGTTCTCGCGGATCACCTCGACGACGAGGGCGCCCTCCTCGGGCACCTCCAGCACGACGGCCTCGACCATGCGGACGGACGTGCTGGCGGCGACGGGGTAGACGACGACGGCCCCGGGCACGATCGCGACGCCGCGCCAGTCGACGGAGGCGGTCATCGTCGGGCCGCCGCCGTGTAGCCGCCGTCAGGGGAGCGCGCGCCCGGCGGGTAGGTCGGGAAGCCGGACGGGTGGGGCTTCGTCAGGGCCTCCTCCCACTCGGCCGTGAAGGTCCACGACCCGGGGCCCCGGTCGAGCTGGTGGGGCGTGGCGACGTTGATCCGCACGAGGGCGCCGTCGGGGACGCCGTTCAGGGCCGCGCGAAGGTCGGCGGCCGAGGGGCGGGTGCCCGAGCCGGAGGCCGTGCGCGTGGTCTTCGTGGAAAGGCTCACCGGTTCGCCCTCCGGCTCGCGCGGGCGACCTTGTTCGCGGCCCGGCGGCGGGCCTTGACGTGGTCGGGGACGGTGCCCGCGTACAGGGGCTTCCCGAAGCGGGCGAGGGCGAGGAGCATCCGGGTCGGGGCGGAGAGCTCGGGGGAGTCGAGGTCGTAGGCGTAGACGCGGGGGTTCGGGTTCACGGGGTCTCCTCGGTGTCGATGGGAGCGAGGTACTCGGGGAGGACGAACTCCCAATCGCCAGCGCCCTTGCCGTCGGCGGGCATGACGGTCACGTCGCCGTCGCGGTCGGTGTCCGTGGCGACGAGGGCCACGACGTCTCCGGCGGTGAGGTCTTCGCACCACCAGGCGTCGCCCGTGCCGCTGCGGAAGCCGGGGAGCACGCGGTAGCGGGCGCCCTTCACGAGCTCGTCGGCGGGCACCGGCTCGGAGGCCGGGAGCTCCTCGGCCACCGGCGCGGCGGGGGCGCCGTCGAGGTACTCGAGGTAGGCGTCGACGGTGGAGTCCATCGGCGCCAGGCCCGAAACCTTGTGGAGCCACGACGTGAACGCGAGGAGCTCGTCGCGCAGGGGGACCGGCTCGCGGTCGAGGGCGGCGTCGATGCCCGCGATGAGGGCGTCGGCCTCGGAGGCGGAGAGCCATGCGGCGCCGTGCCCGCCGCTCCAATCGACGGCGAGGTAGATGCCGTGGCCCTGCTCGTGGAACGCGGAACTGTCGACCTCGACGCGCGACTCGGCGTCGTCAACCGGGTGGATCTCGGTGCTCATGAGGTGGTCTCCTCGTGGGTCGTGTCGGTGAAGAAGCCGGGGTCGAGCAGGAGGAGCCGCTTCTCGGCCGCCTGAAGGCGGGCCGCGACGCGGCGGAACGTGGCGAGGGAGAGGACGACGTAGCCGAGGGCCACGGGCGCGCGGCGCCGCTTCACGACGACGACGCCGAAGGGCTCGCCCGCGCGGGAGGCCTGAAGCTCGGCGGCGGCGGTCCAGGCGCCGAGCTCGTGCTTCGCGCAGTCCTTCGCCTGAAGGACGAAGGGCGGGAGGTGGACGTCGCCGACGTCGAGGAAGCCCTCGGCGTGCGGGCGTCGCGCGGCGCGGCCGAAGACCTCGCCGAGGTAGCGGACGACGTCGAGCTCCCAGCGGGAGCCCTTCGCCTTGTTCGCGTTGGTCACGAGGGCGACCGGCCGTAGCGGAGGTCGAGGATGCGGCGGCGCGTGGACGCGCGGCGGTAGCGCTTCACCTGCGCGGCGCGGACGCGCTTCCGAAGGCGCTCGGCCTCGTCCTTCAGCGCGTCGGAAAGCGCGAGGGCATCGGCCTCGTCGGGCGTGATCTCGCCCCTCATCGGCGGCGGCTCGGGATCAGCGCGGCGACGATCAGGGCGCCGAAGAGCGCGACGACCGCCAGGAGCCCGAAGCCGAACGACACGAGGACCGGGGCGAAGACGAGCCACCACGAGACGTGGATGACGCCCGCGACCTGAAGGCCGAAGAGGACAAAGGTCGTGAGCGTGGCGAGGAAGGCGAAGCCGGAGCCCACCGCGATGCGGGCGGGGCCGATGGTCTGGGGCGTGGTCACGGGGGCTCCTTCGAGGGGGACGACGAAGCGCCCCGCCCCTGCCGTGGAGAGGTCGGCAGGGACGGGGCGCGGGTGGGGCGTCAGGCGTTGTTGCGCTCGTCGAGGAGACGGTCGATCTCCTCGGTGAGGTCGGAACGCGTGGCCGGGAGGGTGGTCCGGCGACGACGGAGGACGGCCTCGGTGAGCTGCGCGTCGATCTGCTCGACGGGCGTCACGTCAGGCGCCGTGCGCGGCGTTGAACTTCTCGATGAGCTCCTTCGACAGGGCGCCGCGCGTGCCGACGGCGTGCCCGTTGTCGCGGGCCCACGCGCGGATCTCGGCCGTGGTGTTCTGGGGGGTCTCGGTGGCGGTGGTCTCGGTCACGGGGTTCTCCTCGTTGTGTTTTTGTGGATGGGGTGGACGTGGTGACCGCGCGGAGCCGGGGCTTTCCGAGGCGGCCCGTGCTCTCAGGCGAGCGAGGGGGCGTCGGCGTCTTCCGGCTCCGCGCGGTGGATCAGAAGGGCGGCTTCGAGGTCGTGTCGGGAGCGGCGGCCGGGGCGGGGGTGTTCGCCTCGAGCTCGTCGATCAGAGCCTCGGCCTTCGCGCCGTCGGCCTCGGTGAAGTCGCCCGACAGGAGCCAGGGCTTGTTGCCCTTCGTGCCGCGCACGATCTTGCCGAGGACGTAGACCTCGTCGGCGCCGTGGATCGCCTTCACGAGCTGCTCGTTCGCGATCGTCTGGGCGATGTAGGTCTTCGTGCCGGAGGCGGCGAGGACGTAGACGTCAGCCCGGATCGCGGGCTTCGCCGGGTCGCTGGAGCCGGGGAAGACGTAGGCGGGGATGTAGTCGCCCTTGCGGAAGAGGACGAGCTCCCCGGCGTTGTCAGCGGGCTTGAAGTAGTCGGCCGAAGCCGGGGTTCCGAAGCGGGGCACGGGCACCTCCGTAGGTGGTGGTCGGTTATCTAGAAGGCGTCGGAATCACGCCGGAGTTGCTCGGGGTTCGAGCGACTTCTTCGGGCGGGCCAGGGCCTCGGCACGGAGGGCCGTGGTGCGCCGCCAGACAGCGCGCCGGAGCAACGGGCTCCACTCCTGAAAGACGTCGCGCCGCACGGTGACGCGGGGCTTCTCGACCAGCTCCATGCCCTCGCGCGCCGCGCGGTGGTAGATCTGGTCGAGGGCCCTCGAGAGGGCAGCCTCGAAGCCGCCGGGGCGGCGCACGTCGTCGGAGGCCATAAGCGCGTGGCCGACGATGCGGCTCACGAGGGCGGCCTGACGCCGTTCAGGACGAGCCCGAGGAGCAGGAGCACGCCGACGCCCCAGGCGACCAGCCGTGAGCCGCGGTGGGCCCGCGGGCGGTCGCGCAGGAACAGGGCCTCGACGAGGCGGTCGCCGCCGGAGCCGATGAGGTAGACGCCCCACATGAGGACGAGGGCGGCGGTGAGCATCGCGACCCCGGTCACAGGAGCGACGCGAACAGGAAGGCGCCGATCCCCGTCTCGACGGAGCCGAAGACGACCCCGACGACGGCGATCGTGACGCCGAGCCGATCGCCGCGAGCGGCGAAGCTGCCCGCGTGGCCCCCGCACGACTTCGCCACGTAGAAGCCGTGGGCGATGAAGAAGAGCGCGAGGAGCGCCATGACAACGATCACGCCGCGCCCCCGGCCAGCTCGTCGCGGCGCGCTGCGGCGGCCGAGGTGAGGCCCGGGGTCCACCGGTCCTCGTTCGCGGCGTAGATCGCGGTGAGCTCCGCGTAGGACGCGGCGGCGGCGATGAGCTCGACGAGCGTGGGGGCGGCGGCCGGGGTCGCGCGGTGCTCGGCGATGACGCGGAAGAGGCCCTTCTCCTTGCGCCAGGCGGTGACGCGGGGGATGACCTCGCTCGCGATCGTCCACGCGAGGTCGAGGTCGACCACGAGGACGCGGGCGACGCCCTGGCCCGCGGGGACGTGGAAGACGATGCCGACGTCGGTGCGCAGGTCGTCGGGGTGGGAGACGCGCGAGCCGTCGACGTGGTCGTAGACCTCGCCGTGGGCGTAGACGGCGAGCTGCGCGGCGATGGTGCCGATGCCGTACTCGACGTTGTCTCCGGTCTTCAGGTCGGCGATGAAGGAGCCGCCCGGGTCGTCGTCAGAGAGGTAGCCCGCGGGGATGCGGATCTGACGGTCGAGCGTGCCGCCGACCTTGAGGGTGTCATTCACGACGAACTGCTCGATCGCGAGCACCTCGAAGGGCTCCCGGGCCTCGGCGTAGGCCGCGAGGTCCGGGAGGAAGTCCTCGGGGGCGCCCGCGAGGCTCTCGCCGCGGTCGACGCGCTCGGAGAAGCTGTGGAGCGCGGTGCCCAGGGAGGCGCGGAAGGAGCCGTCGGCGGCGTCCTTCGCGGCCTTCGCCAGGTCGTCGAGGGTGCGCTTCTGCGAGCGGTCCTTCGGGTCCGTGATGGCCGAGGCCGCGATGACGAGGTCGCGGCGCCGGGCCATGCCCAGGACCACCATCCGCTGCATCCACAGGTTGAGGTGGTACGTGTCGTCGATCGCCTTCACGAACGTGGTGACGCGCGTGTAGGCCTCGGGCGCGGAGCCGTCGGGCGGAGAGATCATCGGGCGGCCCCACCGGTCGCGGGGGAGCTCGGGTGCGGGGGAGGCGAAGCGGGAGGTCATGGTCGCGTCCTCGTGGTCGTCGTGTGAGGGGACGACGAGGAGGCGTCGGAATGTGGCGGCGTTTGCTCCCGGAACGCCGGGGGTGGGGAAGCCCCCTAGGTGGGGGGTTTTATGTACTTCTCCGTATTCTTTCTCTAAGAAGCCAAGCCTTTAAGGGGTAATAGAGAAGAGGGCCGAAGACCCCCCGATGGGGTGGCTTCGGCCCTCACTCGCGCCATTTTTAGGGGTGGCGAGCCCCCAACAGTATTCGATCTAGATGCTCTTGGATCTTCGCCGCCATGAGCTCGACGGCCCGGCGGCTCACCGCGTCATACTCCTCGAGCTCGTCGGCGTGGACGTAGGAGAGCAACGTGTCCGCGTAGGACAGAAGCTTCAACGGCTCGCGCCGCTCGTCCAGGCTCCCCACGGTGGCAGCCACCGCCGCGACGGCGTCGCGGTCGCGAAGGATGCGCTCCTTCGGAGAGGTGGTCGAAAGTCCAACGGCTTCTAGCTCGTGCTCCGGCGCGCGGGCGCGTATGAAGTTCTGAACGTGGTAGCGGAGCGCGTTTTGAATCTTGGGGAGGTCGTCCTTCGGCACGCCCGCGTCGCCGTAAATGGAGGAGGCGGCGCTGCGGTACTCCCGGCTCCAGCCGGACCAGTCGACGCGCCCGTCGTCCAAGATGCACCGCGATCTAATCTCGACCATGTCGGCCGCGACGTCGCGTAGGAGGTCGGTCCGTACCCGGCCGCCGTCAAGATAGGCCCGGAGGTTCTTCGCAGCGCGCGCCGCGAGGGCAGGGCTCGACGTAGGTGTCTCGCTCACGATGGTCATTGTTGCTTCTGCCTCGTGCTCGCGGGGGGTGGGTCGCGCACGACAGTAGAGGTTTACGGCTAATGGCGGAACAACCGGGGCGGGGAAACGCCGAAAGGCCCCCGTCCGCCATGAGGGGGACGAGGGCCTTCGGTTAAAACAAGTGTTCGACAATGGTGTCGGCGGCGCGGGTGATGCGTTCCACCTGGCCGGTAGCGGCGTAGACGTTGTGGTGCGGTGAGTAGGCGTCGAGCGCGTACTCGGACACGTGCTCGTCGGGCGCCGGAGGAGCGTCGGTGCGAAGGACGCGGACCGTGGTGGCGCCGAGGCGCAGGAGAGCGGACAGCTCGTTGGGGAAGCGGCAGTCGGTGACGACGACGGGCGCCGTGCGCTGCTCGAGGCGCTCGCGCACCGCGTCTACCCAGAAGTCCTCGTAGACGCCGCGCACCGCGACGCCGAGGCGCTGGAGCGTGCGGCGCACCTCGCGCAGGGCCTTCGCGTCCTCCCAGCCCATGGTGTCCACGAGCTCGGCGAGACGCCGGTCGACGTGAGGCTCGGTGGATGGGTACGGGCCCCAGCCCCGGGGAAGAAGCCCGTACTCGTCGGGCTGCACATTGATGGCGGGGTCGAGGTTGTAGGCCACGCCGCGCAGGGCGTCGGCGAAGGCCACGCGCTCGAAGCCGTGGTGGGCGACGAGCTGGGCGGCGAAGGTGTCCTTCCCGGCGCGCTTGCGGCCGAGGACGGCGACAAGGGGCGGGGGCGTCGGGATGTGCGTCACGCGAGGCCCCTCATGCGCGCGATGAGCTCGACGGCCTCGGCCTCGACGTCGCTCTTCCTCCACGAGGAGTACGCGGAGAGCGACCCGGCGTGCTCCTGCACGGCCTCGGCCGCCGCGTGGAACGTCAGCGGCCCCGTGAGGTCGTCGGCGGTCGTGTCCTCGAACGGCGAGGGGCACGAGCACCCGGAGTCGCGGGCGGTCCAGAACTGGCCGAGGTCGTCGCGCAGGACGGCGAGGGTGTCGAACTCGTAGGCGTCGGCGATGTCGAGCTCTCCGACCAGCTCGAAGGCGGACAGGGACGGGTGACTGTTGAGGGTCATGCCCGGGGAGGCGTCGGAACCGGCCTAGAAATGCTCAGGAGCGCCCAGCAGCGGGCGGCACGGCCGGGAGGCCCTCGGGCGGCGTCCGCTGCGGGAGGCGGCCCTTCAGGCTCATGAGCTCGTCGAGGATGCCGCGCACCTTCGACTCCAGGCTTTCGATCTCGGCGCGGTAGCGCTCCTCGCGTCCTGCCCAGGACTCGCGGTCGGCCTCGTAGCGCTGGCGCTCGGTCTCGCGGTAGGCGCGCTCCTCGCCGAGCTGAACACGAAGGCGCCGGTTGTCCTCGGCGAGCTCGTCACGGGCCTTGGAGACGACGAGGAGGTTCTGGTCGACCAGACCGACACGGGCGCTCTCGCGGCCCTCGGGTGTGCGCTGGCGGCGCCGGTCGTGGATCCACTTGATCGCGTCGCGGACGAAGGTCAGGAGACCGGCGGCGATCAGCGCGACGAGGATGCTCGAGATCGCGGGGTCCACGGCTCAGAGCTCCTCGGAGACGTGTCTCATCATCGACGCGACGACGGAGACGTAGAGGGAGCGCAGGAGCGCCAGGAGGCCCACCACGACGAACAGGCCCGCGACGACGCCCGCGTGGGCGAAGCCCGCGACGACGAGGAGGGCGACGGCGTAGACGGAGCAGAGGACGCCCACGAGGCGTAGGCCCGAGGCGGTGGCGCCGGGGGAGCGCTTCCACAGACCGACGCCGAGGGTCAGGCCCCCCACGCCCATGCCCGCGCCCCAGCCGAAGCGCGCGATCTCGGGCAGGAGGATGGCGATGCTGTTCGGCTCCAAGAGCCCGAAGCACACGCCGACGCCGACGAGGACGCCGAACGCGGCCATGAGCACCTCGAAGGGGAACTCGAGCACCGCCGACGGGAGCCGGAGGAGGAAGGCCTCACCCCGGCTCCGTCGGCGAGCCGTCACGCCCGGTGCTCGGGCAGCGGCGCCGGGTCGGCGTTCCTCGCGGCGAAGACGCCGTAGGACGTCGCGACGCCGACGAAGGCGTAGACGTAGGGCAGGGCCTCGGTCGGGATGATGCCGCCGACGGCGAGCAGGGAGCTGATGACGGTCAGCACGAAGCCGACCACGGAGACGAGGGTCTTCTTCAGCTCGGGGAGGGTGTACTTCATGAGGGGTGAACCTTTCCTGTTAGACGCGACGGAAGGTGACGTTCGGCGTCCAGATCTCGCGCTCGCGCACGGGCTTGCCCGCTCGCGCCGCCTCGACCATGCGGCCGTCGCCCGCGTACATGGCGACGTGCTTCATGCCGTTGAAGATGACGAGGTCGCCGGGTCGGGCGTCCTCGCGAGAGACCTCGACGCCGACGGACTTCATCGCGGTGGACGTGCGGGGGAGCTCGACGCCGTGCTGGGCGTAGGCCCACATGACCAGGCCCGAGCAGTCGAAGCCGCGTGCGGGGCTCGCGCCGCCGAAGCGGTACATGACGCCGATCTGAGAGCGGGCGGTGTCGAGGGCTGCGGAGCCCGAGGAAGACGCCGCGGGGGCCTGCACGAGGTCGCTGGCCTCCTCCGGCGGGCTCGCGACCGGCTGGGCGGGCGCCACGGCGCGGACCGTCGCCCCGGCCGGGAGCCGGAGCTCGTCGCCGGGACGGATGATCTCGAAGGCGCCCAGGCCGTTGAGGTCGAGCATGGCGGTCGTGGAGACGCCCGCGGCGCGGGCCAGCTCCGAGACCGTGTCGCCGGAGCGCACGACGACCAGCGGCGTCGGCAGGGGCGCCGGGCCCGGGTCGGAGATCGACGCCGGGGCCTGCGCGTGGGCGTCGGTTACGGTCAGAGCCGCCATGCCGCCGGTGATGGGGGCCGCCACGATCAGCGCGGCGGCGGCCGTGCGGCGGGGGTTGGGCAGGGACTCGCGCGCAGAGACGGCGAGCATGGCGCCCGTCGTCATGGGCGCCCGGTGGTTAGCCATCCGTGGCCCTTTCTAGGCCTAGCCAGCGAGGCGGAGGGCGAGCTCGCCCGCGACCGCGTCGGCGATGTCCCCGAGGTCGGTTGCGGCCCCGGGGGTGGTGCTCTTCAGGGCGGCGGCGATCGACGTAGTGATCGTCGCCTTCAGGGCGTCGGGGGAGAGCTTCGCGACGGCGGCCTGCGTGTCCTCGATGCGGCGGCCGTAGCCGACCTGCCGCTCGAGGCCGAGCTTGAGCATCGCGTAGACCTCGCCGTCGTTCTTCACGCCCACGCGGCCGGGGGTGAGGGTGTCGAAGATCGTGCGGACCTCGTCCTGCACGACCTTGCGGACGGCCTCGAGGTCGGTGGCGTTCAGGGGCATGTCAGCTCCGTTCAGGATGGCCGCGACGTCGGCCCGGAGGGCGTCCATCGTCCAGCCCTTGATGTCGGTCTTGCGGCCCGCGGGGGTCGCCCATTCGTAGTGGCCGCACGCCCAGGAGGCGTCGCGGTTCAGGCCCTTGAGCATGGCCGCGACGAGGGTCGGGTAGGCCTGGCGCTGGGCGGGCGTCCAGTCGTCGGGGCCAGCGGCCTCGGCCTCGATCCCGTAGGCGGCGGAGTTGCCGGTGACGCCCTTCCAGCCGCCCGCGCCCGCGTGGTTGGCGCGGCCAGCGGCCACGATCACGGGGATGCCCTGCCTGTCGAGGTAGACCTGCGCCAGCGGGCCGTTGAGCCCGGGGCGGCCGTTGAGGACGACGTTCAGCGAGGCGCGCTTCGTGGTGGCCCGCGGGCCTGCCGTCCAGTGACAGACGACGGCGGCCGGGGCGAAGGAGTTGCTCCCGCGCGTCTCCCAGCCGGGGACGGTGTCGACGCGGGGGAAGGCGAGCTTCAGATCAGGCAGGAGCCTCGTCATGTAGGGCACCGGGGGTCACCTCCTGTTCGTGGGTCTCGACCTCGGGCTCGGGGTCGTCGGCGAAGTCGGCCATCCGGCCGTGGAGCTCGCGGCTCCAGTCGTCGGCGTCGAGGAAGTCGGCCAGCTCCTCGTGCGCCGGGAGGTCATACGGAAGGGGCATCGGCGGCGCCCTCCTTCGCGCGGCGGGCGAGCAGCGCCCGTGCGACGGCGAGCTCGGTGAGGAGGGTGTTCACGACGTCGGCGAGGGCCGAAGCCTTCGCCTCCGCGATCTCCAGGGGGGTCAGCTCGGGCATGGGGCCTCCTAGTTGGGGACGGGTACGACGGGGTTACCGGCGTCGACGGGGGTCGACCCCGGAGCGGTAGGGGAAACGGTCGACTCGTAGACGTCGCAGGACGGCTCGACCTCGAAGTCCGCGCCCTTGCGCTCGGCCTTAACCAGCCAGTTGACCTTTTTCCCGGGGAGGCCGTAGACCGTGAAGCGGCCTGCGACGAGGTCGGAGGTCGCGACGGGGAAGATCGTCCCGATGGGGGTCACCTGTACGGAGCGGTTTTCGGTCTTCGTCAGGGCCTCGAAGTAGCTCGGGAGCCGGATAACCGCCGAGCCGTCGTCGCCGATGGTCGTGTTTCCCCAGTACTCGACGCCCGCGACGGGGGACTCCGTGCACCCGTGCACGAGCTTGTGGTCGGCCATCGTGGGGTGGTCGATCACGAACTGCTTCGAGTCGGCGCCGAAGGCCCCGTGGACGTAGGCCTGTCCCCAGACGTCGAACCACGAGCCGGAGGCGACGTAGACGCCCACGGACCCGCCCGAGGCGCGGCCACGGATGCGGAGCTCGGTCCCGGTGGAGAACACGGCCTGATCGTTGAAGTGTCCGGCGTGCCAGGTGCCCGCGGTGTACTTCTCGAAGCCGCCATCGGAGCCGGACAGGCGCACGCTGTTGTCGTTCGTGATGCGGAACGCGGCGGCGCCGCCTCGCACGTAGCCCGTGATCGCGTCCCGGCCGATGTCCATCGTGGTGCCCTGGCCCGACGGCGAGGCGTCGAAGGCCGGGGAGTCGAGGCGCATGTAGTTGCCGGTGTCGTAGATCTGCGAGTCGCGCAGGTTGAAGCTGTTCGAGTTGAAGACGAGGCCCGCCTGATTCGCGCCGCCCGCGCCCGCCTCGGAGAGCATCGCGGACATGATCAGTCGGCGGCCGTTGCGGGCGCCGGAGCGGAACGTGCCCATGATGTCGGCGTCACCGCCGGTCGTGATGTTGACCGTCCGGGTGCCGGAGCTGTTCCACGCCTGAAGGCCCGCGCTGTTCAGCTCGACGCGGGCGCCGGAGAGCGAGGTCGCCAGCCGCGCGCCGATGGTGACGTCGGCCGAGAGGTAACCGGCGGTGAGCTTGCCGACGGACAGGTTCGCGATCTTCGCGTCTTGGATCGTCGCGTCGGCAATCTTCGCGTTGTTCACGGCGAGGTTAGCGATCTTCGCGCTCGTCACGGCGAGGTCGCCGAGGATGCCCGAGGACGCGGTGATCGTGCCCGCGGCGATCGACTCGGTGATGACGGCGCCCGCCGCGATCTTCGGCGAGGTGATCGCGTCGTCTGCGATCTTCACGGCCGTGATGGCGCCAGCATTGATCTTGCCGACGGTGATCGCGTTGTCCGCGACCTTCGCCGCGGTGATGGCGGCGTCTGCGACGTCGGCCGAGACGAGCCGCTCGGCCTGCACAGAGGAGGCGTCGGAAGGATCACTTCGGTTCGCGGGCGAAGCGAGATCGACTGCGACGAAGCGGACGTAGGTCGGCGTGTCGTAGGACAGGTCGATCAGCGGCGTGTACCCGCCGACCGGCGTGGTCATGTAGAGCGTCGAGGCCGAGGGCGTGAACGTCGCCGACGTGGACAGGTGGACCTCGACGTGCGAGAAGTCCCCGGGCATCGCCTCGCCCGCGGCGCCCTTCCCGTCCCAGAAGGCGCGGGCGCCGCCGAGGTCGGGGGTGAGGACGGGCTTCGAGGGCTTGGGCGGGGGCGTGGTGTCGGTGGCCGTGAAGACGGTCTTCGTCTCGCTCCAGTCGCCGGGGTTCCCGTTGCGGTCCACCGCGCGGACGCGCACCTGCACGTTGCGGCCGGTCAGGACCGGGGACCACGAGAGGCGCACCTGCGAGGTCTGCATGGTCAGCGACCATTCGTCGGCCGGGGCCGTCGTGTAGCGCCACTGGACGTCGTAGTGGTCGAAGTCGTCGAAGGAGGAGCCGTCGGTGTTCTGCGTCACGGCGGACCACACGGCGGTGATCTGCGCGAGATTGATGCCCGCACGGTCGGCGTAGGCCGAGGAGCTCACGGCGAGGCCGATTACCTGCGCCGGGCCGAGGAGGTCTTCCTCGTCGGAGCCCGAGGGCACGCCGCCCGCGCCGTCGGCGCCGCCGGTGATGCCCGCGAGCTGGCGCACGAGCCGCGTCTCGCGGTCGAGGAAGTAGTCGTTCAGCGTGAGCGTCGCGGTGCCGTGAGGGTCGTCGGCGTCAGCGGTGATGGAGACCTGCACGACGCGCACCCGCTCGAGCGGCGAGGCCGTTGAGGTCGCGTCGGTCAGCACCCAATCGCCGGGCAGGATGCCGCGCATGGGCACGGGGAGGCCCGGCCGGATGGGGTAGGCGTAGGTGCGCTCGCGCCGGACCTCGTTCTTCTGGCCGAGGGTGTTCGCGCCGATCACGCGCAGCGTGCCGCGGTCCGTGATGCCCGAGGCGGCGACGAAGACCGGGCGGCGGCCGTACTTCGCGACGGCGGTCGCGTCGACGACCTCCTCGTAGGCGTTCCCGTCGCCGTGGACGATCGCCACGGTACGGATCTCGTCGGACCGGGTCTCCTCGGGGGCGTCGGTGGCCGACTGGCCCGCCCACAGGACGGTGGGCGTCGCGCCGGTGGTGAGGTCGCGGCCGAGGGTGCCGGAGCGCACGGCGACGATCGTGCGGCCCTGCATGCGGACTTCGACGAGGCCGCGGTCGACCATGTTCTGGACGAACTGGAGGATCGGCGTCCCGAGGGGGATCTCGAGCGAGACCGTGGTTCCCCAGGGCTGCCCGTAGCTGTCGACGTCCTTCGTGAACGTCCAGGTGAGGCCTTGGATCTCGCCAGCGGCCCCGGCGCGGGCCATCGTGCCGTGGAGCACGTCGCCGGGCGTGGCCGCGGTGTAGACGCGGGGGCCGGGGTTGTTGGGATACCCGTCGTTGTAGACGGCGCCCTCGGCGAGGAACTTCCACAGGGTTCGGGTGCGGACCTTGATGTAGGTCCGGCCGTCGACGACGTAGCGCTCGGAGTTGAGGCCCTCGACGATGCACCGGGTGTCGGGCACCTCGCCCTCGTCGTCGAAGATGGCGATTTCGGCCTGATCGACGACGAGGTGGGCGTTGACGCCGTTGACGGCGTAGGCGAAGGAGACGGTCCCGACGTCGGACAGCGGGCCCGAGAACGCGAGGTCGTTCCAGTCCGGGAGCGGGGTGTGGGTGCCGTTCGGGGCGATGTGGCGGAGGTAGTAGGTCACGAGGCGATCACCCGTTCAGGAACTTGGTCCGGCCGTTCACGGTGAGGCGCGTCGCGGAGGTCGTGGACGTGCCCGAGAGCTGGACGCGGTAGCCGCGCGAGACGTTGTCGGGCACGAGGCGCATGAGGCGGCCCGCGGTCTTCGTGAGGGTCAGGAGGGAGAAGGCGGCCGAGGCGCCGCCGGTCGAGGTCAGGGACCATGCGCCCGCGTCGATGGTCACGGTCGCCCCGGCGGCCACGGTCGCGCCGTAGCGCACGGACGCGCCGGTGAGCGGGTCCGTGATGGTCGGGTTCGTGATGGGGCCCGTGATGACGTACTGAGCGTCGTCGAGCGGGGCCGTGGCGCCCGCGAAGATCGAAGAGGTGCCGGGGTTCAGCGAGGCGGTCTGGGCGGCGGTGGTGCGCCAGAACGGGTCGGGGGCGACGAGGGCGAAGTCGACGCGGCCGATGGGGTCGGCGCCCGTGATCGACCAGTCGATCGCGGATACGCACTCGACGAAGAGCGTGCGCGAGGAGCCGTCGGGGGAGACGTGAGTCAGCTCGGACAGCCCCGCGTCCTTCGTGAAGAGCGCGGTGAGCTCGTCGACGCGGGCCCGGAACTCCCGGCGCGCGGTCGTGGGGACGCGGCCGTCGTCGTCGCAGCCGAGCACCCAGAAGGGCAGCGTGAAGGCGCCCTCTTCGTAGAGCTTTCCGGGGGTGTAGACGGCGCCGGAGCGCCCGGCCGTCGCGACGTTCGAGCCGCGACGGCCGGGCGAGGAGAGAAGGGCCCCGAGCGAGGGCGTGTTCTTCGCGTAGGTCTTGAGGTCGACGCCGTCGAGGAGGACGCGCTCGGTGCTCGTCAGGGCCATGCGTGGAGCTCCTTATCGGGGGAGGAGGGCGTCGCGTCGGAGCTGCTGCTGGCGGGCCTGCGCGCCGGGCCCGGCGTTCATGCCGCTTCGGATGCGGGGGAGCTCGGCGAGGTCGCGGCCCTGCACGACGAGCGTGCGAAGGAGGTCGTTCTGCGCGCGCAGCTCAGAGACCACCGCGCCGTCGCTGGAGCCCGCGGCCATCCACCGCTCGAAGGCGGCGGTCTGGCGCGGGTCGAGGACGCGCTCGGGGCGGCCGGACAGGTTCACGCCCGCGGAGCCGGAGGGCATGAGCCCGCCGGTGTCGTAGAACGAGGCGTGGACGTGGTCGCGGTGCTGGAGGGTGTCGGACCGTCCGCCGCCGGGGTGGCCGTAGGGCCGCCATCCGGAGCCGGAGTTGATCTGGTCCTTCCAGATGATGTACTTCACGCCCGGGTAGCCCATGAGCGCGGAGGCCACGGAGTTGCCCTGCGAGATCCCGGCGGCGCTCTTGTAGTTCGCGATCATGACGTCGATCGCCTTGCCGAGGGCGTGGTCGGACTTCTGGCCGGTGCCCGCGATGTTGCGGTTCGCGTAGCCGCCGATGTTCGTAATGCCGAAGTTCTTGATCACCCACGCGCGAGCAGCGGCAGCCGCGGGGCCCAGACCGCCGACGCCGTTGGGCGTGGCGGCGCCGGAGCCGCCGAAGCCTCCCGCCATGAGCGCGGAGACCATGCCCTTGACCTTCTCCATCGCGGCGGCGAGGAGCTTGCGGGGCATGCCGCTGATGAGCTGGGCGAAGCCCGAGGAGCCGATGCCGCCCATCGCGCCCTCGACCAGGCCCTTCAGGGCCCCGGCGGGGTCGGTGGCGAAATCGGCGGCGGCGCGGACGGCACCCCCGATCTTGGAGGCGGCGCCGCGTGCGCCCTCGGTGAGCTTCGCGACGAGGCCGCCCTCGGCGTAGCCGTTCGAGGCGATGGCCGCGAGGCGGTCGACGCCGATGCGGGAGGTCTGCTCCTTCGTGAAGACGTACTCGCCCGCGTGGACGATGCCCGCGGGGTCGTACTTCCCGCCGGGGCCGGTGTAACCGCCGGAGGCGAAGCCTCGAGGCAGAGACACGCGACCGATGCGGGTCGTGCCGAACAGGTCGGCGATCTTGTTGAAGTTGTCGATCAGCGCGCCATTGATGACGGTGTCGATCAGGAAGCGGACGGGGGCCTTTGCGATCTCCTGAAGGCGGCCCCAGGCGCGCCCGATTGCGTCGACGCCGGTGGAGAAGGCGGGAGCGACCTTGTCGCGGACGGCGGAGATCACGGCGTCGAAGACAGGCCGGAGGACGGTGTCCCACACGAGCTTGATCCCGGTCAGGATCTCTCGCCACTTGTCGCCGATCGACTGGAACGCGGGGCGGAGGTAGGTCTCCCAGAGCACGCGGGCGCCGAGCTGGACGGCCTCCCACGCGGGCTTCAGGATCGTGTTCCACACGACCTGCATGCCGAGCAGCACCTCGCGCCACTTGGTCGCGATGGCTTCGAAGGCAGGGCGGAGGAACGTGTTCCACATCGCGGTCGCGATGGCGCCCACGAGCTCGAAGACAGGCTTCAGGACGTTGTTGTAGTAGGCCTGCACTCCGGAGACGAGGGCCTGCCACCCTGCGACGATGAAGTCGAAGACGGGGCGGAGAGCGTTCTGCCAGAGCCACGTGGCCCCGGCTGCGACGCCGTCCCACACGGCCTTCAGCGCGGGCAGCGCCGTGCCGGTGAACCACGAGACCACCGCGGAGGCGGCGTCCTTGATTCCCTTCCACGCCGCGTCGACGATCGACCGGAACGTGTCCGAGGTCTTGTAGGCGGTGATGAAGGCCGCGACCAGGCCCGCGAGGGCGAGCACGACCAGACCGATCGGGTTCGCGGCCATGACGATGTTGAGGGCGCCCTGTGCCGCGGTGAGCGCGATCTGCACGCCGGTAGCCGTCGCCATCGCGAGGCGATAGGCGCCGTAGGCGGCGGCCACCGCGGTCACGCCCGCGGCCAGCGGGGCGAGCCACGCGGCGTTCTCCTTCACCCACCCGACGGCGCCGGAGATCGCGGGGATGACGTTGTTTCCGACCACGTCGGCGACGCGCTCGAAGGCGGGGATTCCCGTGGACGTGAGGAAGCCCATGAGGGCCGTGTAGGCGGGCAGGAGCCGGTCGCCGATGGCAACCTTCGCGTTCTCGAACTGCGCCGAGGCGCGCTGCTGCTTTCCGGCCGCGGTGTCGGCCTCGCGGCCGAAGGCGCCTTGGGCGTCGGCGGCTTGCTTCGAGATCAGCGACATGGTCGCCATCGCCGAGGCGTTCGCGTCTATGTCGCCCTTGCCGTTGTAGAGGCCCAGGGCGAGGGCTTCGGCCTTGATCTTTGCCTCGTTGAGGCTGATGCCGTAGCGCTCGATCGGGTCGCGCTCGCCCTTCAGGGCCGAGCTGATCGCCTCGACGGCGTCCTTCGTGGTGCCGCCGAACATGGCGGACAGGTCGGCGCCCTGCGTGATGAGGGCGTCGGTCGAGGGCGCGAGCTGGTCCATCGCCGTGCCCGCGTTCTTGAGCTGCGAGCCGATGACCGTGGCGAGCTCGCGGTAGTCATTACCGGACAAGCCGAGGGCCTGGGAGGCCTCCATCGACCTCGTCTGGACGGTGTTCGCGTAGTTCTTGAAGACCGCGTCGACGCCGCCGATCGACTGCTCGGCGTTCGAGGCGAGGCTGATCGTGTCCTTGAAGAACTGCCCGACGCCGATGGTGGCGAGAGCGGCGGAGGCCACGCCCGCGACGCGGCCCATGATGGAGCCGACGGACTTCTTCGACTCGTTCTCGAAGCCGGAGGTGTCGGGCCGGATGCGGACGCGGGCCTCGCCGAGGAGGGTGCTCATAGGCAGTCGCTTTCTGGCGGAGGCGAAAGAAGGCCCCGCCCGGGGTGTTCACGGGCGGGGCCTTCGAGGGGAGGGATTACTAGCCGAGGGCGAAGGCGATGAAGTCGTCGATCGCGGCGGCGCGGTTCTCGGGCTCCCGGTGCTTCGACTCCTGGTACAGGTCGTCGAGCTGCTCGTTGTTCTTCTCGCCCATGTCGCGGACGAGGCCCTCGCAGAACCACACGTAGTGATTGATGGCGAGGTCGGTAGGAGCATCGGGAGCGCCGGGGCGGCCGACAATGCCGAGCATCATCGCTCGGCTATTCACGATCATGTAGTTAGTGCGCCCCCACTCGATAAGGGCCTCGGCTACTTGGTAGGGACCGTCGCGGTGACCTCGATGATCTTTCCGACGGCCTCGAAGGTGGCGGCGTCGGGGTCGTCCGCGGCGTAGGCGGCGCTCTTGAACTTCCGGTACTCCTCGCGGCCGAGGGTCACGGTGAAGAAGTCGGCCAGGACTCCTGCCGCCTCGGGGTCGTCGGAGTTGGTCCGGGCCAGCTCGGAGACGAGGAGGATCGGCGGCTTCCGCTCGCCGCCTTGGCAATCGTCGTCGTTGCGGGCAGCGCCCTCACGCTTGGGGAGTTGGCCGGCCCGGCCGTCCAGCCCGATGAAGTGGACTCGACCTCACAGCAACCGAACGATCCGCGGACGCGTGTTGATCGCGAAGCCGAGCGGAGGAAACCGCCTGCACTCGCCGTAACGAGCGTGAGTACGTTGCCAACGCCTTCGGAGCTTGTCCTGCTGATCCCTGCGGGTGGAGCTACGGCCTCCATCGGCAGGGAACCGGCCGAGGTGGCGAAGCTCGAGGCACCAACGGAAA
>JAYDZH010000003.1:0-16363 GCA_034509085.1 Spinus yarrellii
GCGCCCGCAGCAGCCCCCGGCGGGAATCACACAGCCGGGCCGGTAGAAAGGACCTCTAAGATCACACAGTCCGCCCTGGTGACCCATCTCCACCTTGTCACCCAGACCGGGGCGCTGAGAGCCAAGTCCAGTCCTTAAACACCTCCAGGGATGGGGACTCCACTACCTCCCCGGTCAGTCCATCCAATGTCTAATCATCTTTCTGTGAAGAAATTGTTCCCAGTGTGCAGTCTCAACTTCCCCTCGTGCAGCTTTAGTAAGTCATTCACTTGTTACCTGGGAGAAAAGCCCGATCCCCACCTGGCTCCACCCTCCTTCTAGGTAGTTGAAGAGAGGGATAAGATCTCCCCTGACTGAGTCACTTCTTCTCCAGGCTGAACAGCCCTACTGTCACCTTAGGCCAGCACTGAGCCTGAAGCCCGCTGAGCTGAGGCCAGGCTGTCTGGACCAGCCACCCTCTGTTCCCCAGAGCTCATGGCATTGTGGATTAAATCTCCACTCGGGATGCCCGGGTCTTGATCCTCACGGGGGAGCCCAGTGTGCAGTCACACCTTCCCTGTTCCTTGTGCTGAAGTTCTTCTTGGGACCAGCTCAGTGAGCACTCTTGGCATCAGAAGAACCATGCAGGTGGGCAGCGGCCTCACGACTGACACATAGCTTTGAAGCAAGAAACACAAGCTTCAGACTCTGCTGTAGAGCACTTTTAAGCCTTTATACAACAGATCTTTACCTGGTGATCAGTGCTGGTCTTTGCTAGTTCCTGTGGGAAGCTAAATCCTTTAATTGCCCAGAGTGTCCTGCAATGCATGCACCCACCAGAGCTCCCTGGCACTGTCCTGGTTTGGGTCCCTAAAGAGGCTTGGACATCAGGCACTTAGCTCTGTATTAATGAGGGTCAGTGCCTGCAGCCTCCCCTGCGGCAGCTGAGCATGGATTTTGGGGATCACCAGTTGTGGTTCCATGGATGTTGATGGAGTGTCTGAGTATTGAATTCAGTATTGGATCCCTGTACCAATTTGTGGATGGCCCCATGGTTTGAGTAAATCAGCCTAAAATGATGCATGCATTTATGGAGTTCCAAAATTCATTGCAGAATGCTGTGTGTAAAGCAAGAGCTCCCTGTGGGTACAGATCTTCCATCAAACCACCCCCACCTGCAGCAACTGAGTCCTTAAAAAGCTTCAGGACCTCTCTGTCCTCTGCTGGGGATTATGACCACCCTCTCTTTAGGCTGTGGAGTTGTAGTGGTCTGAGTTCATCAATACTCCTTAATTTCCCAATGTGCATTTATTTCATCTTGGGTCATGTATTCAGTGTTCAAGTATTTGAAGGAAGCCAAAAATGTTGGAAATGTCTTAGCTATAACATGTAATGTACTGTTAATTTTCATTAACAGTAAAGTGAAACAGTGGAGGAATGGAGAGAATTTTCATATTCCTTTGCGATTTTGGGGTATTTTTTCTCTGGAGTCTGTGAAAACTTTTAGATCACGTATTTTTAAAAGGCCATTTCTGAGAATTTGTCATCTAAACCTGTCATAAATGAAGCAATAAATAAATATATGTTAGGAGCAACGGAGAAATAGTACTAGCCTCAGGGAAGCTTCACGAGGTCCATTACCTCCAGAAGTTCAAGCAGATTTTATCAAAAGTGAAATCTGATGCTTCAAACACCACTTAAGTTGTCCTTAAGATATGTTTTGACTCAGACCCATCTCATTAACACCATCAAGAATTTTATGTGTGACATATTAAAGCAGTGCCATTCACTTCCTTCCAAGTACCAGTGTGTGCAGAGATCCAACAGTTTTAAAGATCAGGAACCTTTTTCCCTCCCTTGCTCCCTGGTAATACCCTGAATATCCCCTCCCTGCTCCCTGCACTTGGCTAATTCAGTGCTGTAATGGGCAATACAAGGTTCTGTCCCTTTAGATCTGGCCATTTGGATGCATGACCAGGCGGGCAGCAGCTGAAAAAAGAATAAGATGCACTTGTGTCCAAATGATTCACTCTGCTGGCATCTTGCTACAGTTCTAACTCAAATGAATGCTGAAGCAGAGAGTGACTGGGGAAAGTAAAACAGATAACATATGGCAACTAAGTGACATCCAGAATGATGAAGAGACTAGGGGACAGCTCACTCACATCACTCCAGCAGTCTGCAACTGCCAAAGAAGTGCATTTGGGCCTTCAAACTGCATTTGTTTTGCAATGCTTTGTGAGTCTTCTGATTGAGCCTCCCCATACTGATTTAAAGCTACCTCTATTACCCCTTGGTCCTGAACCAAAAGTAATTTATCCTAAATACCTTAACTGAGTACTGTTTGCAAGTCAAAAATGTTGAAGGATTGCCATTTTGTAGAAACATGATGTATGGCAGGACCAGTAATTGCACAGGTCAGTTGTGGCAACCAAAGTAACATATAGCAGATATTTTTGCATAATCATGATTCCATTAGTTTGACTTAACTCCTGAGCACCTCTTTAAGAATATTTGATGATGCAGTACAGAAGCACACACTGATGTAAAAGCAGGATTTATTCTGACAGTTGACTGTAAATTTAACCACCCTAGAAACAGTCTGCAGGATGGCCATTCATATCACTTAAGCATTCAGTAAAAGCATTCCAATGGTGGCTTTCCACTGGCTTCAGTAGCTGGTAGATTGGACCTGAAAAAGTGAAAACACAGAACTGGATTTGATGAATATAGACAAGCAGTGACAATATTAATGAACATGCTGTGAGAACCTGAGCAGAAGGGAATTCAGAGTTCTTTCATCACCTTCTGTACCTGCTGGTCAAGCTGGGCCTATCTCTTTGAGAAAGTGATGTTTAAAGTGCTGTGCAGAAAGGAAGGGAAATGGAGCAGTGTACTTGGGGATAAATGCTGGCAGTCACAGTCAACACTTCCATCCAATTCAGATATTTTACTTTCACAACATAAAGTTCCTTTGTTCAGCAAAGGAAGCTATATATGATGACATCAGATTGTTTTGAGGGTTCAGGCCTGAATTTCATGATGTGGAGCAGCCATTCAGGATAAATCTGACTGCGGTATTACCATGCTTCTGCAGGAGGTTAGAGGAAGAATTTGAAGCTGCTACTGGAAACACAGACCCCATGGAAAGTTGATCAAAAAACTGAAGTAGATAAGTTAAATGCAAGGTTTGATGCTGTGTGGAGAGGAAACCAAACCAAAACAAACTAAAGCAAACCAAACAACCCTTGTACCATTGTGCAAAAGAAATATTCCCCACTAGATACTCCTGATGTACTTGACACCGCTTCCTTTAGGGAGAACAATGAGGTTTGTGTTCAAGAAGGACTTGATGTCTCTGTATCAGTTTCCATTCTTTACAGGAACAAGAAGACCTGAAAGAGGGGTAATCACTTTGCTCAAAGGAAGTAACACATAAATGGCAAAAACAAATACTCAGTTAGAATGTAATTTTTATCTCAGTCATTTTCTCCAAGGCATAAATCATGTTTTGTCATTAGAATAAAGTATTATAAATATTTTTGTTAGGTTAAATTATTTCGTTTTCTAGTAGTTGTAAATTACATTAGAAAGTCATAGTGATGTATGTTCTGGCTGCCTTAATGCAATATCAAAGCAGTTTTTCATACATTGAGTTCCAAAATGTTTTTTTACAGTCTATTGTCGCTGAACTCTGTCTACTGCCAAAAAGAAATCTGAAAGAAATTATGTTTTGAAAACATGTTCAGAACACCTATTTAGGCTGTTGTGATGCCCTATAGTCCACAACATCTCTTATCAATAGGAAAACTGGTTTAGTGTCTTTTCCCACCTGTATCCCTGTGTAGAATGTATTAACAAAGATATTTCCAAAGGAATATCCAAGAGTACAGGATGCTAGATTTATTTGTTTGGGCTTTTTAAAAACGACAGCCCTCCATTTCCTAAGGTTGATTTACATGAAGATAATTGTATTATTTTATTTTATCTTAGCCAGGGGCTTTCTCTTGCTGGTGAAGCTCTGTATGAATCATAGCAGCAATGAAGCAATTCTCTGATCATAGGCACTAAAAAGAACTGTACAGTTCCCTTCAGCAGATGCAGTTTAGAGCTCCTTGGCATCATCAGAAGTAATGAAAATGTGTTGCATTTTAAACCAAAGAGGAAAAGAAATGAAAGCACTCACAGAGGATTTGGCAAAGCCAATATATGATTTATCCTGTTGGCTGCTCAGTTATTGCAGCCCTTTGCTACTTTATCATTTGTCTTGTTCAGAGATTGTGCTCAGATAATTCACTGATGAGTACAACAGAAATTAAACAAATCATAGCTGATCCTGAAATAATACAACTCAGGAAAATTTAAATAGATTGTGAAGTATTTACATCATGGTGATGACAGTTATCACCTAGAGGCCAAAATAAGCCCTTTTATTAAAACTTCATTTATAACCTTGTTCCTCAAGCCCTACTATCCATTTGTTTGGCTGAGGTAGTAAAATGTAAAATTATTGTTCAATGATTTGTGCTGTTTCTACATTCCAACACTTCTGTGGTGTTTTCTAAAAGCTCTGCATATTTTTTATTTTGAAAAAAATATACATTATTTTGCTAGTAACATTGAAGTTCTGTGTTTTCTTTTGGTACTCAACTGAGGAAATGTAGAAAAAAAAAAGGGCAGAAAAACTTGCAGGGGTGGATAACAGATCACAAGGAGCAAAGTTACAGGACATGAGTACAGTACTACTGCCTCTGCTTAAGAGCATCTCTCATAAAAAGCAGACTGGCTACACTTCCTAGCTCCATAATTTCAACTCTCCATGACTTGTTTCCTGCTTTGTAAATCTGAGTTGAGCTATTATTACTTAATATGAATAACAACTAGTAATACACACTTACAGTTCTCTTGTGTTACTACAACAGCACTAGGTACCCTTAGAATTTTTTAGGGTATTGCAATGCCATCCTTGAATTTAAACAGCTTCAAGACATTATTTGTAGCTTATTCTTTTAGGTAATTTGTAACAAAAGTAAAGAATGACTGCACGTGTTGAATCTCCCTTTGTAATACAATGGTCAGTGACTGGACTGTAATGTGTATGGGATGCACAGGATGATTTAAGTGCTGCTTCATTCTCTGTGACTCCAGGCTTTGAAAAGAGTAATCCCACTTGGAATTTGGACTCCATTTGGTCTCAGGAATTATGGATCCAGAGTAACTTGTTAGAAGCTTGTGAAAAAACATCTCTGAAGTTTACAGCAGAGCTGAAGTGTACAGAAGAATGAGAATTCAATGAATAATTCAATGGATACCAAGAATAAGTTTGAAAAGCATATCCAGTTATCCTACTGTCTATGTCCAGTTGTTACCCACTGTTTCCAGTACAGTGCACAAGATCACCAGGAACACTGTGAAGGTGGTCTTCAGACTATTAACAGATTTATTTTTGATCAAAGTCACTTTCTACAAATTACCAAGCTGTTTTGCCTTTTTGAGGCTCCTGGTTTTTTCATGTTAAGTATTTACATGTATAATACAGGTGGCTCTTGAATCTGCTCAAGGAACCCAAAGGGAGCTTTTCAGTGTTCTGAGCTGAGGTCTGTTTTGCCTGTTTCTGAAGCTGCAGTCCAAGAGCAGTGACAGAAAGGTTGCTGCTCTGGGAGCAGGTATCCTTCTAGCTTGAATTTAGGCCTGAAGGCATTTTACCAATTCAAAGCTCTCACAAGAGCTCTGTCACTGCTCAGAATTTCCATAGGCATTACAACAGGAAGAACTCTCTTTTCCCCCACAAGCTCTTGATGCAGTCTTCTGTACCACCCTGGTTATGCCCTCTGTGATGTGCCTTTTGCAGAAAGGAAAAGGATACTCTTTAGCATAGCTGTGTTTTCTGGGAAGTGTTTTATCATGGTCTATTAATATTCTCTTTTTCTCAGTTCCATAGCTACTTACTGCTTTCCAACTCATTGATTTTAGTAAACCAGTTGAGCATACTGCTGTATTCTCTTCTACTCTCCCTGTATTTTATCTACTCTCCCTATGGAGGTAAAAAAATACCCACAAAACCAAACATAAACACCAGCTTATTAGGAGGTTGGTTTCCTCTGAGCACTCTTAAGATGCTAATGGAACTGTTCATTACATAGCTTCTAGGTTGCATCTCTCTTGGGCTGGCAGAAACAGGGATTTTCACAGAATAAATGCCTTTGAGTTTGCAGGCAAGGTTCAGAACCTGTATTCTGTTTTACTGCAATGGAGTTATTTTTCTTCACATTGGCTGGTGTGATGCCATGTTTTGGATTTACAACCTCAACGGTGCTGATAACACGCCAGTGTTTTTGTTATTGCTGAGCAGTGTTTATACAGTGTCAAGGCCTTTTCTGCTTCTCCCACCCCCCCAGCAGCAAGGAGGTGCACAGGGAGCTGGGAGAGGACACAGCTGGGACACCCCACCGGATGGAAGGCGAATCCTCTTTCACATGGATCTTGTTGAGCAAGCACTGCTGGGGGAAAGAAGGAGGAAAGGGGACATTTGGAGTTATGGCTGAGACCCTGCATTCCTGGAAATGGGCAAACAACTGCCTGCCTAGGAAGCAGAGAATAAATTCATTATTTTTCTTTGCTTGCACATAAAGCTTTGTCTCACTAATCTGTCTCTGTCTGAACCCACGAGTTTTCTCAGTGTTGTCCTTCTGACTCTCTGCCCCACCCCACTGCGGAGGAGTGATGAGAGAGTGCGTGGAGTTTATCTGCCTGTCACAGTCAACCCACAGCAAAACCAAAACCTTGGTGTCTTCTTTTTGTACTGATTTTAATAAGTAAACTCATAAATATGGGCCTGAAAAATCTTAATGCCATGTTCACCCAGAGAAGTAGTTCCTTATTTTGTAGTTAAGCATACCAGTGAAGTTCTTTGGGTAAGCTTATACTATTGATAATAGCACGGTATGAAATATTTATAATAACATTAGGATAAGTATTGCAGTTTTATGATGTTGGGAAGGCTGACAGAATTAGGATTATTCAGTCTGGAGAAGACAAGCTTAAGGGCTACCCAAGTGGATCTTTCCAGTACTTGAAGGAGCTCCAACAAAGATGGAGAGAGACTGTTTGCAAGAGCCTGGATTGACAAGACAAAGGGGAAATGGCTTCAAACTGGCAGAGAGTAGGTTTAGAATTAATATTAGGAATGAATCCTTTACTGTGAGTGCGAGGCCCTGGCACAGGTTGCCCAGAGAAGCTGTGGCTGCTCCACCCTGGAAGTTTCCAAGGTCAGTTTGGACGGGGCTTGGAGCACTCTGGAATAGTGAAAGATGCCTCTGCCCACGGCATGGGGTTGGAAGGAGGTAACGTTCAAAGCCCCTTCCAAGCCAAACCATTCTATGATCCTGTGATTCTATGTACTTATTCCATCTGTAGCTGCTGTTCACTGTACTGGAAGATATGGGAAAAAAGGCATTGTAGTCTGGAATTGGACCATTTGCTGACAGCAGTGTAACTGCACAAGAGGACTGACTGTGCCATTCTGTCTCACACCCAGTGTGGGCTCACTGCCCTCTGCACGGTGCCAATTCACACACCAAGGAAAGGTACTTCTATTTTCTGCTCTAGTTTGTGCAAAGTATGGAGCTGGGGGGTAAGCCACAAGAGGCTGGCTCTCTGACCATCAAAACTTCACACCATTTTAGTAAACAAAGGTATCAGCATTAACTGGCTAAAAGCTGCCTGGTTCTCTTATTAACTGGTATTCTGCCTTTGATTGGTTAAATGATTCTTTGGCTTTCCATGCTAATTAGTCCCATGCTCAGTCTTTCTCTTTTCAGACACTGGGTTTCTTGGGTCAGTGGCTGTGAGGTGGTGGTTGTAATATTCCCCTGGCTGAATTGCCTTCTACTCAGCTGGAGATGATTTTAGCATGGTTGCTGAGTTGACTTTGTTAGTTTCCTCCTTATCTTAGGAGTTCTGCAAAGTGTCCTTGTGGCCTGTAAATTCTGCATTCTCTGTGCCTGCTATCAGAATCACATCCTTCTTCCCAAGCTTTGCTAACCTCCCCCAGCTCTGAGATCACTGAAGCCTGTCAAGCCCTAGACTTAACAAAGCAATTCTACCAAAAAGTAATTTATGTTTCTAACACCTGGACGTAATTTAGGGACTTTGAAGAATAATCAGAATGTTTTCAGATGTGCTTTTCAACAATAATCAGCCAAATGTTAGATAAAAGTGATTTCTGGAGACAAAATTAATGAAAAAGCTGCATAGGAAACCTTCCAGGCTGCAACCAAGAAAAATGATTCTTCAGTGGTCCGGTCTTTTGAGAAATCAGATCTGGTCCAATAAACTCCAGGATTTGTCAGTGTGTTTGGAAATTCTGAGGAGAAAAGGTCAGGAGATGAGAGCCCGAAGAGCATTCTCAGACTTCTTTCATTGTGGCAAACACATCTTGTTGTATAGGGGCAGCATTCTCATTCTTCTCCCTCTAGAAATTGTGCAGATGGATTAGAATATTGCTAAGTTGTGAACCATCATGAACAAGTGATCAGAGAAGGTATTTAAAGAGGAATGGCAGAACTCGGCTACATAAGTCTTTGAAGTCCCAGTTAAGCAGTGAAAATGAGGACTGCTTACTGCCACAATGTCCTGGCACTGCCTGATTGTGATCTCTGTGTGCTTCAAGAGTTTCAGTCTTTTTGAGACATCAGTAGAGGGCTTTAAAGTCCTCATGAAATGATCTTCCTCTGTGGGAGTTTAGATCACACTTGCTATTTCCCTGTATGACATAAGACACTTGGGTAACCATGTAAACTATCACTTGCTTGATCTTTTTTATCCAGTGTAGAGAAAACCTGCAAGAAAACTTGGGCACTTTGGATAAATCTTTTTTCTTTCAGGGCAGAATGGAAGGGCCACAACTACGTCCTGAGCATGCAGTTTGATTTCCCCTTACTTTGAGGTAATTATAAAGTCTAGCTATATTTAAAGTATACCTGGTCAATTTATCAGATGATTTAAATTAAAAGTTGGAAATCATTTTAGGCAAGAGTTTGGAACTCAGCAGGAGTGTCTTTGTAAAATCACAGTTCAAGTGCTGGCATTTGCCTTAGTCTTTGAGGAAATAATTCAAAATGCAGTTTATATCTACAGCCAAAAATAAAAGTTAGGAAGAAGTAACATGGGACAAAGGAACCTGAGGTTTCTGAGGGTATTGGTATTTTGCACTACAAAAAGAGATATTTTTTTTCCCCACATAAGAAAAAGATATAGAAACCCTCTGGCTTCATATTTTAATCATGAGCTAAGCAATGTCCTTTCAGGGCAGGTAATGAGGCAGCACCTCTCTTTAAACATGGAGATGCTGAGTAGTATCTGGAATCCCAGCTGAAGAAGGGGGATTGTGTTACTAAATCAGATCCAAATACCAACACTATCTTGGTTGAGCTGCAGCATCAGAAATATTTCCGCTGAATGTCACCCAAGTTTCCCCAGAGACCTTGAAATCAGTGGGATTGTCAAGCATGTGTAGTCCAAAAAGGAATTTCTGCACTAAGAGGCTGGATCTCTAATCACCTTGAAGTCACTCCCACAGGAGGAAGATGGAAGAGGCTTATACTACTTTCAAATCTTTAAATCAAGCTTTTAATTTCTTCAGTTTAGAAAAGTTAAATTTACTGTTGGGTTAATCAAGTTAAAAGAGAAGCTTAATTATAAGCTAGAAAAAGCTGAACGCTGCTCCAGAAAGTCAACATTGTGAGTTATTTCTTTTATTTTAACAAGGTGGTGGTGGCAAGGGTGTTGAACCTTCTCTTTTTTGAGAGAGAAGCGTGGGTAGGAACATGAAGAAAGGAACACAAAAGGCAGTGCCCTACAAACACACCTAAAGAAAAGAATCTGCTATCAGCTCACAGGAAGCAAGCATATCAAAAAAGAAATCCACGTGAAGCTGTTCAAAAACGTTTGTGAGCTACTTTTGAAAGTGTGTGCACTACCCAAATAAAACATTCCTTTAGGACAGGCAAGAAATCTTTTAAGTGTTCAGTGGTGTGAGGTACTGTGGGCGAAAAGCATCAGGGACACAGAACACACTTCCAGTCATGCTCCAGCTTCAGGGCTGTGGAGACTGAGGCCTGCAGGAGACTTCAAAAGCTCTACAGAAACAACTGAAAAGCACAACCATCAGACAGCTCCCTGGGTGAGCAGGCAGACGTGAACCACGGCACCTCAGCCCTTCTCAGACAAATACAGAGCCAAGTCTTGGCGAGTTTTAGAGGGAGCTGCCAAGAATTCTATCAACGATTCTCATGGACAGGTACAGGGATCACATCCCCTGCTGCTGGCAAGCAACATTAGAAAGGGAACAACTCAAGTTAAAAGGGAGGAGGTAACCTAAAATCATTAAAACAAGAGAAAATTGAGGCCTTTAATTAGGAAACTGTGGCACAGACACATCAGTGTCAAAGAGTGGCAGCATATTACCCTATCTGAGGAGTCAATTTACTTGTGACTTGTCTCAGCCCTGGTTGTCAGAGGCACATGGGGAAGGGGTTATACATGTGCCACATCCAGGAGGCACCGAGAAGATGGAGGAAAGCCTTGTCTCTAGGAAGACTTTGCCTGGCAGCCAGTTCATGTGCCACATGGGACAGGCTGTCAGCAGGGGAACCCCAAAGGCACTGTACCCCAGAGACACTCTGCAATCCATGGCAAAAGGTCTCTGCTGAGGGGCTGCACTGGGACATTGGACTGGGCCAGTGGCCTCCTGTCAGCAGGCAGGCTTTGGGAGAAGACAGCGGCATAAAAATAAGTGCAACACAAGCTGTGGGTTTCTTTCAAAGCTTGCTGTTTGAGTGGGGGGAGGCTTTGGAGACTGTGCTTTTTGCTTTTGGGGGGGCTTTGAGACTTGCTTTTTGAGTCTGGGGGCCTTTTATGCCTTGTTTCTGCTTTGATTCCAGCCTGCTGAGGCCCTCACTGGATCTTGCTCGCCCTCACATCTGTCCTGTCTCCCTGCATCCCTGACCGATGCCCTGCCTGCTTCATCTCTGTGTCCCTGAGCCACCTGGGCCCAGCCCTCCCTGCCTCCAAGCCAGAGAGCCTCTCTCTCCCCCACCAATTCCTTCCCCATTTTTCTTCCTCTTGCTCTGTCTTTTCTAGTCATCTTTAGAGTAAGTAGAGTAAGTCTTTTTTGTTTTTTTCATTACCAATAAATGTTTGTCTCAGCTGACTTAATTTCGTTCCTTACCGTCTAATTCTCGAAGAGCTGCTTGCAGTTTCCCTCGGAGTAAGGCGACACCCCTCTCATGCAACACTGCAGCGCAGGAGCGGGTTCCTGCCAGGCTCTAATTGTTCTGCTCAAACACCTCAGCCAGGAGCTGGGAACAGAGACATATTCCTCCATCAGGAAAAAGCCATTTTGAGAGGGTTAGTCCAGTCTAGTGGCAGTGTAACCTTATCCTGAACACGAGTGCGAGGAGCTCACACTGCGCTCTGCCCCCAGTGAAGGCGCCTGCGGAGTTTTCCGAACTGGAAGAGCCTCTGCCTCTCTCTGCAGCAGACAATGCCATCGTGCGGCAGTTCCTGCTTCCTCAGCTGACACATCCAGGCTAAAAACTGCTGCTTCTATCCCGGAGTTAATAGGCAAACCCGTCTATCCTGCTGAAGTGTTTCCATAGCATGAGGACACCCCTTAGCAGGATGCAGGCAGGCCCCATACAGGTCTTTCTCCGATTTCCAACTGCAGTATTTAAAGGAAAAGCCATTTCTGGGAAAGAGTTAAACCAAGCCCCTGGGAAGCTCATCACCAGTGGTCTCAGTCATCCTTTGGGACTCAGCGGGGGCTGAGGGGTTCCAGTGGCAGCAGCTTGAGGTGGGATGTGTGACCAAGACTATGTGCCACAGTAGCAGATGTCCGGGCCCCTCCTCAATCCCGTAGCAGTTTTCAGTTCTCCAGAGTACGCATGACCACATCTCATGTAAAATGCACTGCGGACAAGCAGCTGGAGCTGCCAAGGGGTGCAGAAAGGATTTGTCTTTTTCTGTGGAGAAACCCAACTGCTGACTTCTCTGGTCGATGTAGTAAAGGGTCATCTGCCCTCATTCCCGCAGAGGGACGCCAGCGGTCATTTCCTCTTAATATAATCAATAAGCACACGCACTCTGGGAAGATCATGGTGCTCCAGCACCAACCTTTTGGCTTCAGCAAAGCATCACCTCATCTCTCACAATCCACCCTTTCCTTTTATTATCCTTTTATTGCTGAAGCCCTTGATTTAATTACCCTGTCTGGTCAGCACAAACTGGCTCCTTTTGTGAAGTAGTTACGAATGAGATTATTCAGTCTTTTCTTAGGTCAGTGTTAAATTCAGTCTATTTAAAAGTCCTGATTTGTCAGTTCTGGTTGCTGTCCATAGTTCTCCTCCAAGTCAAGTAAAGTAGGATGCAGATACACTTGTGTGCAGCGCCTGCCATCAGCAGTTCCATCTGCTATGAGTTTGTTGTTAAAATGTTTGGGGAAAGGATGGGGAGCTGTTTGTTGTGGGGAAAGGGAAGGTGTGGAGGACTTGGCGGGGGTAGAGGGTGGACAATTCCGAGAGTGATTGGGCCGGAGCACCAACCAATCACGCGACGCCCTGGAGAAATGATTGGTCCAGAATGAACATCGGTAAGGAGCAATCAAAGTGCCCGAATTCCACCAATCGGTGCACGGATCCAAAACCCACCAATCCTGGACCAGGGATGCTTATAAAAAGGGGAGTTTTCTGTTCTGGAGAGTTCTTTTGTTCCTTTCTGGAGCTGTTGTGTGCGGATCTCGGCTTATCCCAGATCCTCTGTTCTCCCTGGCTTGTGTTTAAATAAACGAGAGCCTTTTTCAATTGTTTCCTGAAATTTGGCCTCGTTCGTTTTTCATAACACATCCGTGCTGGCTGGGATGATGCAAAGCTCAGATGGTAACTCTAGCATCAAAGGTTACCTTGCTCAGTATCCATTCCTGCTTCATGAGTTCTGTGCACTAGAACAGCACACTGCAGGGATGTAGAGGTGAAGCATAGAAGCCATGACACTCCATCCAGCAATTTGCAGAGTCTTAGAACATAATTTCCTATTCCTCTTTTGTCAAGGTCTGGTTTGCCTTCTATTCCCACTGCTCAGCACCAGAGGGATTGCAGCCCACAGTGGAGCAAAAGGCTCTTGGTGGCAAATACAGAGGTCAGTCCAGTCTTGCCCTTGACTGTTCACTATTAAACAGTCTTTTGAAGACTAACTTTTAAGGGTCACTTCCTTGTACCACTGTCCAACTTTGGGTAGGAGCTTCCACTGGCCCTTTGACTTGAGAGGCATGAGAGTACTCTTTTTCTGTAGTCCTGGTAACTGTTTTGTCACCGACATGTTCTATGAAAAATCCTTTCCTTAGGACTTTTCCCTCCTGAGCAGCTGAGAGGCCTCAAGAACAAAGTCCAAACAATTCTTATCTGCTGCTGTAGAATGCAACAGGTGGATTTGTGATTGGTTTCATCTGGTTGTTTCTCATTAGTGGCCAATCCCAGTTCACTTGTCCAGACTGTCTCAGTCACAGACAAGCCTTTGTTATTCATTCCTTTTCTATTCTTAACTAAGCCTTCCGATGAAATTCTTTCTTCCATTCTTTTAGTATAGTTTTAATATAATCTATATCATAAAATAATAAACCAAGCTTTCTGAACATGGAGTCAACTTTCTTGTCTCTTCCCTCATCCTAAGACCCCTGTGAACACTGCATCACTGTTTCAGTTATTAAAAATACCTGAAAGGGGCCTTCCCATGCTGTTCTTAAGGTATCATCGTTCCAAGAGTTTATTAGAACCCAATGTCCTGGTTTTACCTGGTGTAAGTGAAAGTCTAGAGGTGATGTTTGGGGTAAAAACTCTTTTCTTCTAAGATCCGTGAGAGAGAGTGCAATTGCCTGCAAATAATCTCTGAGCTAGAAGTCACTAGTTTCAGCCATTGGCCACCCCTCCTCCCTTCCCAGATAAGGTAACCCAACTAGTACTTCATAGGGAGAAACTCCTACATCCTTTCATGGAGCAGTTCTGATCTGTAATAATGCTAATCTGCTTTCAATCATTATTTGGTAATATGGTTCTTTTAAGGATTGCATTCATTCTCTCCACACGTCCAGAGCTTTGAGGGTGCCACAGGGTATGAAATTTCCAATTTATGTCTAATTCAACATATATAGAATGTAAAATTTCTGAAGTAAAGTGTGTTCCCTTACCTGAGTCTGTTCTTTCAGTTATCCCATATCTGGGAATGATTTGTTCTAATAGCATCCTAGCTACTTTGGAGGCAGTTGCAGTTGAGTAGGAAAGGCTTCTACCCCGTGGGTGAGGTGATCAACTATTACAAGAAGGTATTTCCATCTCTGTATTCTGGGCAACTCAGTGGAATTTATTTGCATATTTTGAAATGGTCTAAGGGCTGGGGCTCTTCCCTCACTAGGGTGTTTTCTCATCACTTTCTTATTTTCCTTTTAACAAATTGAGCATTGTTCAGTCTCTGTTTGGTTTCTATATAGACTCCCTCACAGCAATAAGTTCTTCTGAATTGATCACACAGTGCTTGAGCCCTCCAGTGTATTCCTTGGCGTAGCTTAATTAAAATCTCTCTAGTAATTCCTTTATTCATTATCTGCCTCCCTTCCCTGCCCAGCTGTGACCACAACTACAGCAAAGGGGAAGTGCCTGCAGTTGAGGGAAGGCTGTGGTTGGGTGTCTGGTTCTGTTTGTTGTTGCTGCCAGTGTTGTTTTTGTTTGCCTTGTTATACATACTAGTAAAGAACTGCTACTCCTTTTCCCATATCTTTGCCTGAAAGTCCCTTAGTTTCAGTTATATTAATTTGGAGGGAAGAGGGTCACATTCTCCATTCCACAGAGGTTACGCAGACAGCTGTCTTTCCAACCAAGACAAGCTGACAATTAACAATTTATTGACAATTGTTTAATTACCAATTAATTAACAGTTAGTTAATTCGCATAGGTAACTAAAAGATAAATTAGAAGTGTTCACTGGAGCTTGGAAGGGTAGCTGCAGAGGTCTCTGCTGAAGGGTGGGAGACCATCAGCAGCAGAAGAGCCGGTGTTGCTGGCTCCTGCTGGATGCTCCAGCTGACACAGACGCTGTCACTCAGGTGGGAGTTTCCAGTGCACCTGCTTCTTGGGCCTGGGGCCATCCTCTGTCTGCTGTAACCCAGAGCGTTTGGGTTTACCAAAACTCTTCCTCTGCCGGGCTCTGCCTTTCAAAATCAACCGCACCCTCCTCTGAGTTGGCTTCCGGTTGGGAATCCTAGGAAGAAGGGGACTGGTATTAGCCAGAGGAGCATTTCCAGCCCGCTGCTTTTCTGTCTCCTTGCAGAGCACACAGTGTTGCATCCTCTGTCTGTGCAAGCAGTGAGCAGCAGATTAAACAACTGCACTCACTGCACAGAGGTGCAAGGGCAGGAACACGACCAGTTAAGTGCCTGGGGACCAACTACGGCACACGGGGTTCCATGCAGAGAAGCAGGCCTTGCTTGACCCAAAAGGAAGCAGAGCTAGGGACTGGCTGGTCCCCAGGTCTCTCGTTCCAGATTTCACAACCCTCCAGGAGCTCAAGGTTTCACCCAGCGCCTTTTCCCACTGCCTCCCCACCAGGGCCAGATGACAATCTTTCTGTGCTCCTGTGGGTGTTTCTACTGCTTCTCTGGGACTGCCTGACTCCATGCCCACCTCCCCATCCCAGTCAGAGGGACCGAAGGGTGGGTGTTAGGGGATGAACCAGGCTGTGCTCGGTGGTGCCCAGCAATAGGACAAGAGGCAATGGACAGAACCTGAACAGGGAATTCCACCTGAACCTGAGGAAGAACTTCTTTCCTGTGTAGGTCACAGCTTGCCCGGAGAGGGTGTGGAGTGTCCCTCACTGGAATTATTCCAGAGCTCTCTGGACACTACCCTGTGCTCTGGGACAACCCCATCTGAGCGGGGAAGTGGGACCAGATGACCTACTGTGGTCCCTTCCACCCTGTCCCACCCTGTGATTCAGTGACACCCATCGGTAGCATGAGCTGGCAGAGATGTTTCGCACCTGCACTGCATGATGGTCTTAAACTTCCCCACAGTCTTCGGGGAGAACTTCACATGGAAGATCTGCTTCTGGCCAGGAGCAAGGACGCCACGGTAGGGGTCAATGGAGAACAGTGCCAGCTCATCGGTGAAATCTGGGAAGATTTCCAGGGAGGCACTCAAATGCTGCTGAGACAGGAGCTTTTTCTTTGGGCGGCGCGGCTTCTTGGAAGGGACCGGCTGCTCGGGCTCCTGCTGCTCAGAGGGCTCCTGCTGCTCAGAGGGCTCCTGCTGCTCAGAGGGCTCCTGCTGCTCAGAGGGCT
>JAYDZH010000004.1:0-23309 GCA_034509085.1 Spinus yarrellii
CGCCGGTTTCGCTGCTCGACGGCGTCCGCCAGCACCTCACGTGCGGCGTCGCGGTCTAGGGCGGTCATGCAATGCCTCGCCGGTCGAGGTCGTGGGCGATGCGGGGGTCTCGCGGCCGATTCCGTGCCTGTTCAGCGGCGACCGCCATGCGGGCGAGGCCGCGGAAGGAGTCGGCGGCCTGCTGCGCGGCGACGCCCATCTCCCGGAACGCCGTCGCGAGGCCGCGGAGGCCCGGTCGGCGCGACGCCTCACGGAACTGCCGCGCGATGCCGCGGACCTTCTTCCGCTTCGCGACGAGGCGGTTGTGCGCCCACGGGTCGAGTGCGCCTGGCCGGGAGTAGCCGGCGCCGTGCTTCTTCACAGTCCGAGCCCTTCTTCGATCTGCTGCGTGATGTCGTCGTCGAGGGGGAGGAGGTCCATCCCGGCGTCGGGGGAGGCCTGCCGCTGCACCTGCAGCGCCTTCCAGGCGATGAGGTTCGCGATGCGGGCCTGCTCGGCGGACGCGATCGCTGCGGCGGCCTGCGCGCGGGAGACCCAGAAGTCCGGTGTCGGGAAGCCCTGACGGCTGCCGGCCTCGGTGACGGCCTGGTCGAACGCGGCCTTCGCCTCGCCCGTCCACGTCCGGTCGTCGAGGGCGAGCACCCGGTCGACGTAGCCGTCGAAGTCGTCGATCTGCTCGACGGGCCCGGCCGTGCCGGCGGCGTAGGCCTCCTGCATGAGGTCGTCGAGGATGCGCACGACGGCCTGCCGGTTCATCGTCCACCTCCGCGCCGGACGGCGGCCGCCTCGTCGGCGGCCTCCGCCCGGTCGAACGCGGCCTGCGCCTCGGCGCGGCGCGCGCCCGGTCCGCGGTCCTCGATCGTGAGGACCGCCTCGACGATCAGGGTCGAGAGGTCGAGCGGCTGCGCGGTGTACCGCACGATGGTCTCGGCGACGGCGCGGAGCACGTCGAGGCCGCCTGCCCGGTAGGCCTCGCGGACGATGTCCAGTTGCCGGGTCGCTTCGAGGTCGTGGCCGAGGAGTGCACCGATCGCGGGCCGCGGCTGCAGGAGCAGGCGCCGCGCGGTCTCGGCTTCCTCGGTCCAGCCGTCGCGCTGCATGCGGACGAGCACGGCTGGCACAGCGTCGGGTGCCTGCGCGAGGGTCTGCACGAGAGCGCCGTGCCACTGCTCGAGGGTCGCTGCGTGTGTCATGTTCTGGATCCTCTCGGTCAGGGCCGACGGCCGGCCATGGAGTCGGCGAAGGCGTTCAGCACGTCCGGGTCGCCGGTGAAGTGGAGCGCGACGGTGTAGCGCGTCCGCGCGGGCACGGTGCGGAGACTGGCGCCGTAGCGCTCGTCGATCTCCTCGCCCCGCTCGGCGCTGATCTCCGAGTCCTGCAGGACGTGCACGTCGCCGAGGACCAGCACCCCGGCTCGGGCCGCGCGGAGGCGGTCTCCGGGCGTGCGGGCGTCGCCGGTCACCCGCAGGTAGCCGGCTTCGAGGAGGGCGTCCTGCAGGCGGTCGTAGGCGCCGCGCTGCTCTGCGGTCACGCGTGCGTGAGCGGAACGCTCCCGCTGCAGCTGGTCGGTGAGGTCCGCGAGCTCGCGGCGGAGTCGCTTCTTCTGTCCCACGGGTCAGCCCTGATTCAGGCGGGCGTAGACGTGAAACACGAAGTGCCCATCGGCGACGAGTTGGGAGCCGACGTACTGCCAGCCGCCGGGCGGGAGCGGATGCCCGGTTCCGATGATGACGAGGGTCCACGTCTCGGGCGGGGGGTCAGCGATGAACTGGTCCTCGACCTCGATCCAGACGGTCGGCCGGTCGGCCTGGAACGCGAAGAAGCGCGGCACGGACCCGGCCGGGACCTGCACCTCGAACCGCGTCTCGTCGGCGGGGTAGCGGGGGAAGGGGAACTTCCAGACGGTGCGCGCCATCAGCGGGGCAGCGCGGCGAGGAGGTCGGGCGTGAACGCGGCGGCGAGACCGACGATCGACACGACCGCGACGACCGGCGACACGACGGGCAGCCACGCCAGCAGCGCGACGAGGATCCCGACGGTGAACACGGCGACGGCGACGAGCAGCGCCCAAGCCGGAAGAGTGAAGACGCCCTCGGTGCGGGCATCGCGGTGGCGGGCGCCGGCGGCGCGGATGATCTGGATCGGGACGGTGAGGGCCCCGGTCGGCGCCGGGAGGGCGGCCGTATCCTGGACGGGGACGGTGGCAGTCATGTCGGGACTTCCTTCGTTCGCGGGCCCGAGCGTTGGCAGCGCCGGGCCCCACTTCTGTCTCCCCTACCCGGCGGGCGGGGAGTCCTTCTTCGCGATCTCCTGCAGGGCTTCCTGGGAGAAGACGAGGTCGCCGCGCTGCCCGAGTCTCCCGACGATGGGGAGCGCTCCGGTGTTCGCGAGGCGGTGGACCTTGCGGGGCGAGTAGCCGAGGAGCTCGGCCGCTTCGGCGGTGCCGAGGAGGTCCGTGGCCTTCTGCTGCTCGCCGCCGTCTGCCACCCCCGCAGCCTATGACGCGAACGCGTCACCTGGATAGGGGGTTCGGCGTGTCGCGATCGCGTCACGCGGCGCGCTGCAGAGCCGCCCCGACCGCGAGGACCGCGACCAGCACGACCGTGGGCGTCGGCGACGACCCCAGCCGCGCGACGACCCCGATCGCGGTCTCGTCGTGCTCGCACCAGGCCGGCACCCCGACCGGGGCCGGGCGCCGCCGGTGCGCCTGCGACGGCATCGCCTGCAGCCGCCTCGGCCGCTGCGGCGGGTAGACGTCCGTCGCACGGAGGCTGCTCACGGCGCGACGGTAGGGCCGCACGCCCGGACGTGACGCAATCCCGGCGCCCCCAGTGGGGGGCGCGGCCCGCTGGGTCGACAGCGGACCGCGCAGCCGACCCAGGAGATCGACGACCCGACGCTACGCCGCCGGCACGACCATGCCCTGCCACCGCTTCCCGCACGCGCACCGGTGCTGCAGCGTCTCGAGCGCGTACGGGCGCGGCCCGTTGTGGACCTCGACGACGCACTCGTGCTGATGCTCAAGCATCGAGCAGAGTCTGCATGATCTGCCGTCCGACGTGCTCGGTGTAGGCGGGCGGGATCGACTGCGAGAGCTCGTGCAGGCTCATCGGGTGCTCGATGCCGAGCAGCGCAGTCCGGACCTCCTTGGAGGGTGTGTAGCCGCCGCGGCGGATCTCGCGGGCGTGCGTCAGATCGTCGCTGCCGCCCCCGTAGGCACCGCCGACCTCGACCTCCGGATCGTGGAAGCAGCCACCGGCGCCCATCAGCCACACGCTCGACTCGAAGAGCCGGTGTCGACGCAACTGCAGCGGCCGCCCGTCGGTGTCGAGCGCCCGGAGACCGAACTCGGATCCGCAGAGGGTGAGCGGGTCGATCAGAGGAGCGCCTGGCACGTTCTCAATCACGTACGGGAGGCCGCTCACCTGCAGGACCTCGCGGGTCGGCTCGACGAGGTCGGGGTGCTCGACGTCGTGCGTGTGCCGGGTGATCGAGTACAACTGGCAGGGCGGCGACGCGTGAGCGGCGACGAAGTCGGAGAGCCGCAGGTGCTCCACGGTGCCGTCGGGATGCGTGAACGCGATCGCCTCGCCCGCGAGCAGCCGCCGCATGACGTCGATCGCGTCGCCGAGGTGGAACGCGTACGGGTAGCGGCGCTGCCGCACGATGTCGACGCCGTAGACCGTGAAGCCCGCGCGGTGATAGCCGACGGCGGCGCCGCCGGCGCAGCAGAACAGGTCGAGCAGCCTCACTTGAGCCCCATCGTCGAGGCGGCGAGGGTCGGGGCGCCCGTGAACTCGAGGTCGGCGATCGCGCGGCGGTGCATCGCGGCGCGCTGCACATGGCCGGACGCGGTCGCCTCGGCGATGTCAGCCGCGAAGGCATGCTCCTCGACGGTCGCGGAGCCCCAGGTCGGCGCGTTCTCGAACGCCGATGCGATCTGCACGTCGAGGATGTCGGCCCAGACGACGGCGTGCTCGGACGCGGCCTCGGCGGCGACCTGCGCGACGCGGCGCGCGATCTTCGGGTTCTCGCCGTGCGCGCGCTGCTCGGCGTGCCGAGCCTGCGAGCGGCGCCGCTTCGCCTGCTCGATCTGGACGTACTTCCGGGCGGCCGCGACGAGGACCGCCGTCGGGAGGCGCTCGTTCACGGCGTCGAGGCCGAGCCCGACGAGGTCGGACGGGGTGAGGTCGGCAGCGTGGATCTCAGGCATCAGGCGCCGAGCCCGAGGAACGCCTGCTCGAGCGTGACGGTGACGGTACGGACGGTCATGCGCACATGCTGCACGCCGCCTGCGACGGGCAGCGCGACCCAGATCGCGCTCATCGGTCGCCGCCGTGCACGATCGCGGCGATCTGGAGGTAGGCGGTCGCGAGCGCTGGGTCGTCGAACCGCTTGCCCTCGACGGTGGTCATCACCTCGGCGATGCGTGCCATCGCTTCGAAGACGGGGCGCACGTTCCAGACCTCTTCGGGTTCGGCGAGCATCGGCTCACCGAGGGTGAAGGAGATCTCGTGCTCGCCGGAGACGAGCGTGACGTCGGCGACCTGGCGCCAGGTGCGGCGGGTGCCGAACTCGATCGGGGCGTCGATCACGTCGCCCGGGCGGAGGTCGTGGGTGTACTTCGTGGTCATGGTCAGGCTCCGTAGCAGGTGGTGGCGGATCAGGCGGCGTAGGCGCGGGCGAGGGCGCGGGCCTCGCGGAGGGTGCGGGCGGCCTCGCGGCGGAAGGGGTTGCTCGCGGGCTTGTGGGCGTAGCGGGCGACGGCGGCCTCGGCAGCGGCGAGGTTGTCCAGGGCTTCAGTGCGGCTCATGTGTAAGACAGTAAGGGTCATCTGCCTTACGCACAACCCCGACACGCAAAGTTTGACGCGAACGCGTCACGTGTCCGCGTTGAAGCGGTGCTCTGCGATGAACGCGAGCAACTCCGGGGCTGCACGGAACCACTCGCCTCGGATGCGCAGATGCTCGAAGCGCGCATGAAGCGTTCGCTCGTCATCGCGGCCGCCAGGCGTGTGCCCGAGATAGACGACCTCGTTCGGCGATGCGGTCCGCAGGTTCATCAGACGCGTGTAGGGGTCGCGCGCGTGACCGATCTTGATCGCGTCGCCCGAGCGGATGAAGTACACCCACGAGGCGGGCGTCTCGTCCGGATCGGCGAAGAAACCGATCGCGTCGATCGCGTTGCGTCGATCGGTGCGGCGAGTCATACGGAGGTTGCGGAGTGATTCCGCGTCGAGTCGTCTCATCGGGCGGCTGCGGCGGCGATGCGGTGCAGTGCGTCGTCGGAGAGCGCCGCGTAGTGCTTCGCCGTCTCGATCGACGCCCACCCGGCGGCTCGTGAGACAGCGAAGATGTCGCCGGTCTCCGCGATGCCCTGGGTGACGTAGCGGGCTCGGAGCTTGTGGAACGTCGCGTCGATGCCGAGGTTGGTGAGGTGCCGGTTCACGCGTCGTTGCAGCGTGTCCGCGGAGTAGACGCGGCCGCCGCCGGTGACGATGTTTCCGTCGCCCGCCGGCAGCAACTCGTCCAGGAGGCGGGTCGAGAGGCCGGTGAGGCGCTCCTTGCGTCCCTTCCCGCGGACGCGGAGGAATCGGCGCTCGAGGTCGACGTCGTCCCATGCGGCTGCGGCGGCTTCGGAGACGCGGAGGCCGCCGTATGCGCCGAGCGCGATCGCTCGGCGCAGATCGGCGGCTCCGCGCTCGTCGCAGGCTTCCAGCGCCCGCATCAGGTCGGCTCGCCCGATCGGTTTCGGGAATGCGTTGTCGACTGCGGGCGCGTCGAGGCGGCGGGTCGGGTCGTCGCTGCGGTGATCGAAGCGTGTCGCCCACCGGTAGAACGCGCGTAGGCAGGCGAGCTCGTTCGCGCGCGTCGCGGCGGCCATGCCGAGCCGCGTGCCCCACCAGTCCTCGATCTCCTCCCGGGTCGCGGTGAGGGGGTCGGCGATCTGTGCCAGCACGGCGCGGTAGCGGTCGAGGGTGTGCGAAGACCGTCGCCGGTCCCGTTCGGACCAGTCGAGGAACGCGATCACGGCGGCCGACAGGGGAGGGCGATTCTCGTCCATTTGCGGCATAACCATAGTTATCGGTCATCACAAGCGCTACCGTCGGGGCGCATGAGCAGCATGAAGCCGGCCTCGGCCGAGGCGCTGGTGCGCGAGATGCAGCGTGAGACGGTCGAGGCGGTCGAGCGGCGCGAGCACGCCCGGCAGCACCCCCAGGCGTGGTGGTTCGGGCGATGAGCGACGCGCCGCCGACGGCGTTCGAGACGATGGACCTCGAGCGCGCCTGCCGCCACTGCGGCCGCCCCCTGGTGCTGTTCCAGAGCGTGCCGATGCACGCGTCCGCGTGGGACGAGAACCGTCAGCGGGAGATCTACCGGCACTGCCGCGTGCACGTCGCCGAGCCGGCCGCGAAGGGCGAGGAGCCCGCGGACTTCCTCGAGCGGGAGACCGCGCTCACGCGCTACTTCTCGGAGGCGGGCATGGACTGGCGGAAGCCGGACCCGATCGAGCAGGCCGGTCTCGCCGCGTTCCGCGCAGCATGGCGGGCGGCCCGCGCATGAGCGACGAGGAGGAGGTCGCCAAGCCGCTGCCGTCGCCTGAGGCGATGCGCCGCGTCGCGGGGCAGCTGCGGGCGATCACGGTCCGGCAGTCGATGCAGCCGCTCGAGAAGGCGCTCGCCAGTCGGGTCCGGACGGTCCTCGCCGACTGCGTCGAGGAACTCGCCCGGATGCGGGAGGACCCCGCCCTCGCCCGCGAGCGCCGGCTCGAGGCCCGCGCCGACAACCTGGCTATCCTCGCGACCACGCGGCGGCTCCCGCTTGAGGCCGTGGAGGCGCTGCTGCGCGCCGCGGACCGCGAGGGCCGCGCCACGATCGCGGTCGGGGATCTCCGGATCGCGCTGCAGCGCACCGAAGCGGACTTCGGGTGAGCGACGACGAGCCTCAGTGGTCTTGCGCGCACCCGGCGTCCGAGCACTCCAGCGAGTACGGCTGCATGTTCTTCGAGCCGGCCGGGACGTGGTGCCCGTGCTATTCCTCGACCGGAGCCGACTGCGGGGGGCGCTCATGAGGGAGGCACTGCGCCGCGCGCTGGAATGGTGCGGGTTCACGCCCACGCACCGGGAGCGGATCCTCGCCGCCCGGCTCGTGCAGGCCGAGAAGCGCGGCCGCTATCAGGCGGCGCAGGTCGCGCGGGTCGAGCGGCTGCTCCTGTTCCGGGAGGGCCTCGGCGCCGGGACGATCGAGACGCCCGCGATCCGGCAGGCCCTCTACGGTGAGGAGCGCTCGTGAGGACGATCGAGCCCCCCTGCGGCGTACCCGCGCACCGGATGGGGCACTGGGACGACGTCGTGCTTGGGATCTGGTGGTGCCCCGACTGCCGCGAGGAGATCTGGGTGACGGAGGACGATGAGCGAAGCGCCGGAGGACCGACGCCGCCGACAGGCCCGCGAGCGGTACCGGCGGAACCGTCGGCGCACCCTGGGGCTGAACCTGCAGTGCGAGGACTGCGCGCAGACGCGGCAGTCGGAGGAGCTGCTGCGGGTGCACCGCGCGATCGCGCACCCGACGGCGGCGCCCGGGTCTGGCACCTGATCGTCGAGCGCTTCGCCGGCGGCCTCCGATGAGGACCGCGACGATCGAGATCTTCCGATCCGGTGCCGACTGGATCGCGCACCGGCCGGACGAAGCCGGGCACGACTGCGCCGCCGACGAGCCGGGAGCGCACGGCGTCGCGGACTCCGAGACCGGCGCCGTGCGCCGCCTGATCCGAGCCGAGTCGTGAGCGCGCTCGACAAGGTCCTCGCGACGTGGCGGGCGTGGCAGGAGGCGCAGGGCCTCTCGGAGCGGACGATCGCGGACCGTGCCCGCCGTCGGGGGAGACTAGGGGCGCGGGCTCCGGCAGACTCGAAGCCGCTGCTTGCACCCCGGCGCCGGGGCCCGCACCTCCCTGGACGGTTCCCCGGTCCAGGGCGGTGCGGCTCCGGTCTGGCGCTCGCGTCCTGCGTCGGCCAGCATGGATCGCGCGTAGGCCGGGAGGGCACCTGCCCCCGCTGGTGCGGCAGCCCCCCTGCCGATCCTCCCGGCCTCACGCGATGCGCGCACTCTCGCACGACGCGAACGCGTCAAGGCCCGCGACGCGCTCGCGACACGGCGACGCCCAGGAACCGGGTTACCCTCCCGTCGTGGTCACGCCGCAGGAGGTCACGCGGGCTCTCGCGATCCTCATCGCGTGCGAGGACCGCGAGACCGCGGACCGGCTCGCGGCCGGGCTGCCGCCGTTCCTGGAACTGGTCGACGCGGTCCGGGCCTCAGACGGTGCGATGCAGCTGGCGCAGTCGCTCGACGCGCGGCGGAAGCAGACCGCGGCGGCGGCGCTGGAGCGCGGCCTGGACGCGGCGATCGCAGTCGAGGCAGACGACCTCAAGGCCCCACGCCTTCCCGACCATGCGGCCGAGGTAGAGGACGATGTCGTCCTCGTCGTCGGTGCACTGCACGGTCCGGCCGCAGACGCCGAGGTAGCCGCGCCCGGTCGCTGAGCCGAGGTGCAGCCGGTTCTCGCCGAGGCGGAACGCGAGCGGGCGAGTCGGCATCAGCGGGCCGCGCGGCGGAACACGACGTGGTCGCGGAGGTACTCGCCCGCCTTCCGGGTCTCCTCCAGCGCGGCGGTCGTCCAGCGAGCGACCTCGGCCTTGAGACGCCGGTTCTCCCGCTCGAGCGCGTCGACGCGGACAGAGTAGGACTCGCGCACGGCGAGCGCGGCGACGAGGAGCGGTGTACGGCAGCGGCGGCAGAGTGTGCCGTCGTCGTGCTGTGCGGTGCGCAACCACGCGGCCCAGTCGTCGTGCGCCGTGACGATTGCGCCGAAGACGGGGACGTCGGCAACGTCGCAGACCGGCGCCCAGGCGGAGGCGCCCGGGCGCAGCGTTGCGAGGTGCTGCTTGCGGCCGTGGCGCTGCACGAGGGCGCGGACGGGCGCGGTCACGCGATCGCCCCGGCGGTGATCTCGTCGAGGGTCTCGACGGCGAGGCGGGCGTCGGTCGCGAGGCCGCTGGTCGCGGCGTCGTCGTCGCTGCCGGACTCGAGGTGCTCGCGGAGCGCGGCGAGGGACCGGAGCACGGCGCGGGCCTGCTGCATGGCGGCGATGGTCGCGTCGAGGAGGACGGTGTCGACGTCGTGCTCGGGCTCGAAGTCGGACGCGGTCAGGAGCGCGTCGAGCTCGTCGACGGCGGCGAGGCCGGAGTAGGAGGTGCTGCTGCTCATGTGTAAGACAGTAGAGCGGGGTGGGGGTGCGGTGCAGTCCGCATCCGGGGGTCAGCCGACCAGGAGGAGCAGCACCTCGACGGCGAGCGCCGCGGCGCCGACGGCGACGATCCCGCCGAGGATCCGGCGGAGGATCACAGGAGCGACCCGTCGCCGCAGAGCTCGTTCAGGACGACGGCGGTCATCGTCAGGGCCCCGACGACCGCGACCGCGACCGCGAGGACCCCGACGATGATCGCCGCCCGCCAGATCATCAGTGGAACGCGTCCACCTGCTGCTGCGAGGGCAGCGTGAGGGCGGTCGTGAAGGTGTCGCCGCCGCCGAGGTAGACGCCGGAGTGGCCGGACAGCCCGAGCCGGCCGAGGAGGCTGTTGACCATCGGGATCGCCATGATCCGGGCGATGATCCCGGCCGCGGTCGTGACCCAGGCCGCGATGGCGGCGAGGACGATCGCGGTCTGCGAGCCGTCGTCGGCGTGGATCGCGGCGACGATCAGCGGCACGACGGGCGCGATCGAGACGAAGGCGAGGGCGACCTGGATCCCGGTCCGCACGGTGCGGACGAAGGGGTCGAGGACCTGCGGGACGGTGGTGCTCATGCGGCGGCTCCTTCGAGCGTGACGGCGACGGTCGGCAGTTCCGAACGTCGGTGACGGTGCTGGTCGATCTCCTGCTCGAGGAGGACCTCCCGGATCGGGCGGAGGTCCTCCTCGAGCGCGGTCCGGGCGATCTCGGCGATGCGCTCGGGGCTGAGGATGTCCTTCCGGACGTAGGCGGCGAAGAGGTCATCGTGGTTCCGCTGCCGCGCTTCGAGGAGCTCGATCAGGCGGGCGACGAGGTCGTTCGTCGAGTCGGTCTTCGCCTCGGCGGCGGCCGCGGCGGCGTGCGCGTCGTCGGCGGCGGTCTTCGTCCGCTTCGTGAGCCGCCGCTGCAGGACGCCGTAGATCGTCGCGGCGACGGACAGCACGGCGCCGAGGAACGCGAAGACCGCCGTCCACGGCTTCAGCCCGTCGGAGATCGAGCGGGCGAAGTCCGTCGCGGTGGTGAGGATCGCGACGAGGAGGTCCATCTACTTCCGGGCCGCCTTCGCGCGCTTCAGCGCCTCGGCGCGGACGAACTTCGAGCGGCCGCCCGGGACGCCGTCCTTCACGTACGGCGGCGACGGGTAGAGGCCGACCTTCGGGAGGTCGCCCCACTCCTGGATCTCGAGCCACGCGATCGGGCCGAGGACGCCGTCACCGGCGCCCCATGGGCCGGGGCCGGCGGAGGAGCGCTGCACCGAATCGGGCAGCTGCGTGTCCAGGTAGGCGAGGAGGAGCCGGTTGTCGGCACGCTCGGAGGAGCCGGTCACGGCGGCTTCGGGCTTGTACGGCGGGCGCACGCCGCCGAGCAGCCACGCGCCGGCGGGTCGGGTCTTCTCGTAGATCCCGCGGTTCCCGGGCGTGAGGAGGAGGCCCGGCTTCGGGGACGTGTTCGCCTCGATGGTGCGGATCTGGTTGCCCTGCCGGGAGTAGCAGAGACCGATGTGGTCCGGGTCGGGGTTGTCGTCCCACTGCTGCAGCACGAGGTCGCCGGGGCGGACGTCGGCGGGCTTCACGCGCGGCCAGTCCGTCTCCCCGAGGAACGCGCCAATGGAGATCACTTCGTTCTTCATCTGCGAGCGGGTGACGAAGCCGGTCGCGGTGAGGACGAACTTGAGGCAGTCGTTGCCGTAGGTGAGGGGCCAGTGCTGGTTCGGGATGCCCTTCGTCCCGAGCTGCGAGACCGCCCACTCGCGGGTCTGCGAGAGCGTGCGGGGGAGGGTCTTCATGCGGTCGGCTCCTGCCGGTCGGGGACGCCGTCCAGGGTCCCCGACGCCCCGCCCGGGCCTACCGTCCGGGCGGGGCGTGTCGCGGACGCGTCACGCGGGTCAGTTGAAGTTCCGCCAGAAGAGGCTCCCACGGAGAGCTGACGCTGCCGACACCGTCGCCCCCTGCCAGGACAGCTGCCCGCTCGAGTCGATCAGGAACGAACCGATACCGGTCTGAGATCCAAAGGTGCTGCCCCCACCGTGCGCCGCAAACTGCGGCCGGTAGGCGGCGGTGGTCTGGAAGTAGACGGTGCCCTGCGAGAACCCGGCCGAGCGGTAGAGGTTGAAGTTCAGGAACGAGACACCCTCGTCCACGCTGAGATCGAAGTTTCCGCCGTTGGTGTCGGCGCTGGCCCCATTAACGAACTGGGCCTGGTACTCGGCAGTAGGGACGTTGGACCAGTTCCACACCTGCCACTTTGTGCCGTTCCAGCGGTACATGGCTGCCGAGTCGGCAGCGATCGCTCGCTTTCCGGTGTAGAGCCGAGCGGCCGGGATCGCCTGGATCGCCTGGAGGTTCGCGGCGTACTCGACGCCCGCGCCGCCGAGGTACTGCTCGATGTCGTCGGCGAGATTCCCGATCTGCCCGGCGCCGTCGGGCGCTTCCGTGGACAGCGGCTTCCGGAGGCCGTTTCGAGTGGTCGTGGTGGGCATGGTGGCTCCTTCGGATCAGGCGAGGGGGAAGACGGGCCCGACGGCGGGCTCCTGGTAGAGGACGACGGCGGCCGCGTTCGCGGTGTAGGTGTACCCCTGCACCTTCCGGCCGGGCACGACCGCCCCGCCGGGCAGCGTGACCCGCAACGGGTCGGCCGACGCGATGGTGACGAAGAGCATCTGCACCGGCGCGACACGGCGCTGCTGCCCCTGCTGCGCGCGGATTCGTTCGGTCGTCATGCGGCGAGCTCCGAGTTCGAGCGGGTGTTCGCGTTCATCTCGCCGGAGCCGAGATCGGTCGTGACCTGCTGCAGGAAGTGGCGGACGAGCTGGTCGCCGTCGTCGGGGTTCAGGATCCCGACGACGTCGCCGCCCTCGAGGGCCGGCATCGCGACTGCGGAGAGGTCGAGGGTCTCGGTCGTGCCGGTGACGCGGGTGAGGATCTGCGCGGCGACGGCGTAGGCCTGGTCGAGGGTGAGTGTCGTGGGGGACTGGTAGGGGTACGGGCGCACGCCGATGCGGTTCGGGTGGCGGGGGTCGTTCGTGTCGGTGATCTGCGCGATCGCCTGCGTCCAGGTCTGAGCGGGGTCCGCGGTCGCGGGCGTGAGCACGACGGTGTTGAAGAGCTTGTCGAGGGGCCGGGTGCGGGTGAGGCCCTTCAGGGTGCCGCCGGGGCCGGTCTTGATCGTCCAGACGGGGTCGTCGGTGATCTTCGGCACCGGCCGCAGCACGAGCGCCCCGTCGGGGGCGAAGAACGCCTCTGTTCCGCCGTCGAGGGCGTACGAGGAGACCTGCGCGGCGCGGTCGGTCCAGGCCTGCGCGGTGCCGACGGTGCCGGTGTCGGTGGCGGTGTTCCGCACGACGATGCCGGGGTAGACCTCCTGCACGATCGAGATGATCTGGTCGATGCGGCGGGCGGTGGTCGGGGGGCTGGTCGGCGAGATCCGGGTCGAGGCGGCCAGGCGCGCCCAGCGGTCGGCGACGGCGAGGGAGATCAGGCCGTCGCCGTAGACGCGGGCCGCGGAGGTGAGCTCGCCGGTGAGCATCGGCAGCATCTCCCGGTCGCTGCCGCCGAAGACGAAGCCGTGCTGGATCTGCACGACGGTGCCGGGCACGGCGAGGAGCCGGTACGCCGCCGGTCCGCCGCGGACGGTCAGCCCTTGCGTGGTGCGCCGCACGGTCTGGGAGCGGTCGACCTGCACGGCGCCGGCCGCGATGGGGAAGTCCTGCGCGGCGCCGCCCGGGGTCGTGATGGTGCAGGTCGAGGCGATCGTGTGCGACTGCACGGCGGCCCGCTTGAAGCGGTCGGTGACGGTGAGCATCAGCGCCTCGAGTCGGTCTGCAGGTCGGTCCAGGTCGCGTACGACGCGACGAGGGTCTGCCACGTCGCGTTCTGCGCGAGGACGGACGCCCACGTGCGGATCGCCTGCTGCTCGCCGGCGGGCGCCTCGACCCGCTCGAGGGCGAGGGTCGCGGTGCGGCGCTGCGTCGGCCCGTACTGCTCGAACCGTTCGATCCCGAAGTCGTCGACGTCGTAGTAGCCGGCGTCGAGTCCCCATCCCCACGAGGTCGGCGCCTGGATCAGCAGCGGCGTCTGGTCGCGGAGGATCGAGATCAGGCCGGTCCGTTCCGCCTGCGTGACGGTTGCGATCTGCATCTGCAGCGACGCGGCCGCGCGCGGCCCGGACTTCGTCACGATCTGGAACTCGGAGCCGATGATGCGGTGCTTCGTCTTCAGCGCGGGCCTGGACTCGGCGCCGATCGAGACGACGCCCATCGCGTTGAAGTCCTGCCGGTCGAGAATCATCGACAGCGCCGGGGTCGTCGGGTGGATCAGCCACGGGAACGCAGGCGCCAGCGTCACGGCGGCCGAGGTGTAGGTCTCGGTGATCCCGGCGCGGGTGACGGTCGCCTGGTAGACGACCCCAACCTCCCAGGGCGCCTCGTAGTCGTAGACGAGGCGCGGCGACGGGCCGGTCGTCGGCTGCACGCGCGTCGAGACGGTGGATCCGTTCGCGGTGCGCACGAGCGACACAGCGGTCATCGCCTCGCCGTTCGGGGTCGAGATCGTGATCTCGAACCGTGGCGGGGAGGTGGTCGTGTTCGCGACGACGGCGATCGTCATAGGGCTCCTGCTCCCATCATGAGGACCGCGTCCTGCGCGGCGTCGGCCTGGATCTCCTGCTGCGCGATGACGCGGAACTGCTGCTCGAAGCCGTGATCGTCGCGGAGGAGCAGCGTGTCGGGGAACTGGACCTGCGGCGCCTCGACGGTGATCTGCGTCGGGGCCGGGGCGCCGCCGCCGCCGCGCACCCAGCGCGCGGACTGGTCGGCGGTCGCGACCGGCGTCCCGGCGCGGAGCCCGACGATCTCGGGCCCGTGCTCCCCGACCCAGTGCAGGCCCTCGGTCGCCGCGCTCGTGCCGGTCGCGTAGCCGGACAGCCCGAACGCGGACGCGATGAGGCGCCGCAGCTTCTCGCCGTCCTCCTTCAGCTGCCCGTTGATCGAGGCGAGTTGCGCGTTCGCGGCGTCGATCTGCTGCGAGTACGTCGCCCCCGACACGATCGAGCCGGCCCGGTCGGCCTGCGCGCCGAGGGCGGAGTAGGACCGGCTGATCTCGGCGCGGTCCCCGTCGGAGCCGGCGAGGATCGCCCGCGCGATGGGGAGACCCTCCTCGGTGCCCATCTGGGCGAGCTCGGCCAGGAGCGCCGTGTTCAGGCCCTTCCCCGCGAGGGACTGCAGCGCGTCGGCGAACTCGCCCGAGTGCGTCGCGGCGATCGAGTAGGACCGCGCGATCGACGCCGCGGTCGGGCCGCTCGTCGTCGTGCCGGTGGAGCGGAACATGATCCCGTCGCGCTGGAACCATCCCGAGTCGGTGTCGGTGGTGGTGGAGGCGCCGGCCGCGGCGAGCCCGTACCCGCCCGCGATCGCCTGCGCGACGGAGTCGTGGAGACCCTTCGCGGACTCCTTCAGGGTCGAGAGGTTGTCGGCCGCCGCCTGGGACTGCTCGGTCAGGCGTGCGAGGGAGCGCTCGTACTCGTTCGCCTGGTCCTTGTACTTCTGCCGCTTCGCGTCGGAGTAGTTCTCGTCGCGGCTCATCGCCCGCAGCTGGTCGACGTACTCGAGCGGGTTCGTGGAGGCCCGGTCCGGGTCGCGCCGCTCGGCGGAGATGAAGTCCTCCCGGTCCAGACGCAGCTGCGCGGCCGCCTCGGTCGCGGCCTGCGCCTTCTCGCGGGCGTCGTCCCGCTTCGAGCGGAGAGACTCGACCTTCTTCTCCTCGGCATCCGCCTTGGCCTTGGCCTGCTCGGCGGCGTCCTTCGCGGCCTTCTTCGCGTCGCGGTTCTTCTTCGTCCCGTCGATGTCCTCGTAGCGCTTCTGCGCACGGTCGGCGGCCTTCGAGGCGGACTCGGCGCGGTCCTTCTGCGCGATGACGCGACGCTGGTAGTCGTCGGCGTCCTCCTGCGCCTTCTGCGCGGCGCGCTTCTGCTGGTCGATCGCGTTCACCGGCCCGCCCTTGGCGTAGGCCATCAGGTCGGCGCGGAACGCGGACACGGCCGCCTGCCCGCCCATCCGGTCGACCTCGCTCGCGGTGAAGACGTGCTCGCCCGGGGCGAGGAGCGCGTAGACGGAGTCGACGCCCTTCTGTCCGGCGCCGTCGACCGCGCCGCCGTTCGCCCGCTTCGCGATCATCGCCGGAGCGCTCGGGGTGACGGCGCCGGAGCGGATCTGCGGGTCGATGTACCAGTAGCGCGGCAGCCCGTTCACGAGCTCCTTCGCCTTCGCCATGGCGGCATCCACCCCGGACAGGGTCACGGCGACGGGCACGTTCGAGGGGATCAGCCCGAGCCGGTCGGCGAGCCGCTTCGCCGCCTTCTCCGAGCCGAGCATCTTCGCGGCCACGTCGATGAAGTCGTCGCGGGCCTGCTGCATCGCCTCGCGGGCCTTCTTCGCTCCGCCGGGCAGCTTCGCGAGCAACGCGGCCGAGGCGATGCCGGCGCGGGCGATGCCGTCGAGCTTCTCCTGCATCTCGTCGCCCTTGGCTCCCTCGGCGAGGGCGTCGCGGGCGTCCTTCACAGCCTGCCGGAAGTCGCGCTGCGCGGCGCGGGCGTCGAGGGTCGCGCTGCCGAACCCCGCGATCGTGTCGGAGAGCTTCTGGATGTCGACGTCGGCGGACTGCGCCTCCCCGGCGAGAGACGCGATCTGCGCGGCCTGCTTCTCGGCGGAGGACGCCGCGGCCTCCTGCTGCGCCGCGAGGACCTTCGCCGACGCGGCGCCGCGGCCCTGCGCGATCTGCAGCAGGTTGTGGTCGGTGGCGGAGACCTTCGCGGCCTTCGCCTGAGCGATCAGCTCGTCTCGGTAGGGGCCCATCAGCTTGAGGAGGTTCCCGGCCTCGTCCTGCCCGAGCCCGTACTGCTTCACCAGCGAGGAGAACGAGTCCGCGGCGCGGCCGTAGTCCTGCTGTGCGAGCGCGGCGAGCTGCTCCCCCATCGCGCCGAGGTCGCCCTCGGACGACTTCGCGGCGGCGGAGAACTGCGTGATCCCGAGCGTGAGGGTGTCGAGGACCTTCGCGGCGTTCCCGGACCCGACCGGGGCGCTGAGCTGGTTCACGGTCGTCTTCAGGTCGTAGAGGCCGGTCATGAAGCCGCCGCGGTCGAAGACCTTGTCGAGGCCCTTCCAGCCGTCCTCGATGCGCTCGCCGGCGAGGGCGATCTGCTGCGCGTCGGCGACGCCGTGCTGCGCGGTGGACGCGATCGCGGCGCCGACGAGCCCGATCCCGGTCAGCAGCGCCCCGCCCTTGCCGATGGTGGCGGCAGCGCGCTTCCCGGAGATCCCGAGCTCGTCCAGGGTAGTGCGCATCGCGGTGATCTTCGGGACCGCGATCAGGGCGGCCCCGCCGACGAGACCGGTCGCCGCGACCAGCGCCGTCATCCCGACGCCGACGGCGAGGACCGGCTGCGGGATCCCGCCGAGCATCTCGACGAGGCCGGTCGCGGTCTGCGTGATGCCGCGCAGCGCCCCGTCAACGGAGCCGCCCGCGCGGACGAGGTCGTTCTCGAAGGCGGCCGACAGCTTCTTCGCGTCGCCCTCGAGGCTGTTCAGCTTCCCGGCTGCCTGCGCGGCCGCGAAGCCGGCCCGATCGTTGCCGTCGATGTACTTCTGGATCCCGGCGGCGCCCTGCGAGTAGGCGACCCCGGCGGCGCGGGCCGCGTCGGAACCGAAGATGATCCCGAGGGCGGAGAGGCGGGCCTCGTCGTCGACCTTGCCGAGCCCCTTCTGCAGCTGGTCGGCGAGACCGGCGGCGGAGACGAAGTGCCCGGACGCGTCGAACACGTCGATCCCCAGGGTCTTCATCGCCTCCGACTGCTGCTTCGTCGGGGTCGCGAGCGCCAGGAGCGCGGTCTTCAGGCTGGTCCCGCCGTCGGAGCCGTTCAGGCCCGCCTGGGAGAAGGCGGTCAGGGTGCCGACGGTCTCCTCGAGCGACCAGCCGAACTGGTTCGCGACGAGGCCAGCCTGGTTGAGGGACTGCCCGATCGAGTCGACGGAGCCGACGCTGGAATCCGCCGCGGAGGCGAGCTGGTCGGCGATGTGCGGGACGTCCTTCGCGGAGAGCCCGAACTGAGTCATCGCCTGCACGGCGATGGAGGTCGCGTCGGCGACGTCGATCTGCCCGGCCGCGGCGAGAGTGAGGGCACCCTTCAGCGCGCCGCCGAGCTGCTGCTCGACCCCGATCCCGGCCTTCTGCAGCTCGATCTGCGCGTCCGCGACCTGGGAGGCGGAGTACCCGAACGCCTTCCCCTGCGACATCGCCGCGTCCGTCACCTGCTGCATCTGGTAGGCGGTCGCGTGGGAGAGCGACTGCAGCTGCGCCATCTTCGAGCCGAACTCGGCCGACGCCTTGATCGCGACGCCGAGCCCGACCGCGGCCGCCGCCCCGACGGCGGTCATCCCGACGCCGACTCGGGTCAGAGCCTCCTGGTGGATGCGGAGCTGCTCGGTCGCGCTGCGGGCCGCCTTCTCGACGTCGGTCGTGTGCTTGCGCGCCGCGTCCATGTTCTGCAGGTAGTTGTCCACCTGCGCCTTCAGGACGACTGCGACGGTGCGATTCGACACGGGTCGATCTCCTCAGGTTCCAGGGGTCATTCGGTCGGGTCGATCGGGCCGTCCTCGACCCGCACGACCGACCAGACGAGGGAGTCGGCGTCCTCGTCGGGGTACGCATCCGCTCGTTCGCGCTTCGCGGTGTTCAGGGCCCGCTGAGCATGGTCGACCTTCACGCGGGTCTCGTAGTGCCACCCCTGCCGTCGGCGTGCCGGGTCGGCCCACTTGCTCGTCGCCTCGTCCAGCGGGCGGCCGGACGGGGAGAACTCGACGGTCTGCTGCTCCTCCTCGGCGCGGATCTCGGTCAGGGCGAGGAGCAGAGCGAGGTCGTCCTCGTCCCACTCCGGTTCCCGGTCGAGCTCGAAGCCGTCGAGTTCGCGGGGACCGCCGCCGACGATGCTCGGGTCGGTGTCGCGGTAGACGGCTCGGACGTTCCAGGCCGGCTCCCGCCCCGCCAGGCGGCGGGGCGAGAGGCCGAGGTCGAGGGCTAGCTCGACCTGCTGCCGGAAACGCCCGCTGAGGCTTTTCGCGCGGCATCGATCCTCCGACGCGGCCCGAAGTCGTTCATCTCCCACAGCGACGTCGCGATCGCTTCGGCCTCGCGGCCGGAGATCACCTCGAAGATCCCGGCCCAGTCCTCGGGCGTGAGGTCCTCGCGGGCATCGTCCTCGCCGAGCGCGTAGCCGCACAGCGGCGCGGCCTCGCGGGCGGTCGCGTGATAGTTGTAGCCGGAGAGCCGGTCGATTGCGGAGTCGATGCGGCCGGGGTGCCGGGACGCGATCGTCGCCCACTGCTCGCCGGGCATCTTGTCGAAGCGGAGCTTCATCAGCGTGGAGGCGCGGATCGCGTCGCGCTGCTCCTCGAGCCCGTCGATGCGTTCCTGGATCGGGGGGATCTGCTCGTCGATGTCGCGGCCGCGCGGATCGCTGAACCGGAGCTCCGGCTCGATGCGGGCCTTCTCCTGCTCCAGTGCGGAGATCTCGGTCTCGGCCGTCTTGATCTGCGCCTCGAGGTCCGCGACCTGCTCGGCGACGTCCGCGTCCAGGACGACGTCGACGTCGCGGTAGTCCTTCGCCTTCTTCTGCGCCTCGCGGGCGGACTTGATCCGCTCCGAGGGGGTGGGTCCTGCCATGTGGTGCTACTCCTGCCGATGAGTGCCGATGAGAGGTGGGGCCTGGGCGGCCGAGCATCGGCAACTCGACCGCCCAGGGGTCACTACGCGACGAGCGCCTGGTCGACCTGCGTCGGGGCCGTCGAGTAGAGGCCCTGCGTGATCGTCTTCAGCGCGTTCTCCGCGGGCGGGTCCTTCCGCTGCTTCCCGGCCTGGATCGCGAAGACGTCGACCTTCTGCCCGACGGTCGGGTCAACGGCGTTGTCCGTCGTCTCGCGGACGACGATGAAGCCGATCACGTCCTCGACGAGGGTCGGGTAGGCGATGTCGTCGGCGGCGCCGTAGACGTACTGCACCTCGAGCGCGAGGGAGTAGTTGCCCTTCCGGGAGAGGACCTGCCGCTGCGTGAAGCGGCCGTCGGAGACGGTGTTCTCCGTGGTGGAGGGCCTCCACCCGCCCGGCGTGAGCGAGTAGGTGATGTCCTTCGTCGTGGCGCCCGCGAGGACGGCGACGCTCTTCGGGTTCGAGCCGGCGGGCACGAACCACACCCGGAAGTTGCCGACGGTCGAGACGGACCCCGGGGTCGGTGATGCGGTCATGGATGCTGCTCCTGTTCAGTCGATCGGTGGTGCGACGGGATCAGGCGAAGCCGTCGGATCCGCGGTTCGAGCTGCCGCTCGTCGCGGGGGTCTTCGCCGTCTTCTCCGCCTCGGCGGCGGCGGCCTGCTCCGCCTCGGCGGCCTCGGCCTGCTTCTTCTCGCGGGCCTCGGCGGCCTCCGGGGTCTCCTCAGCGAAACGGACGAACTCGACCTCGTCGGGGAACGCCTCGAGGTACGCGGCGCCGACGACGAACTCGTGCGGCTCGGCCGCGCCCTCGTACGGCTCCACGGCGCGGACGAGGATCTGCGTCGCGCGGTCGGTTCCTGCAGGGATCTCGGGCATGGTGCTTCCTTCTGTTCGGTGGATGGTCAGGCGGTCGGGGTGGCGTAGAGGTCGAACTGGTCGACGCCGAGGTAGCGGGCCGGCTTCACGGACGCGTCGGCCTGCACCGGCTGCGACGCCTGGTGCATGATCCGTTCGCAGTCCCACCCCGCGACCTCAAGCCGGACGTTCAGCACGAGGCCGAGGACGCGCTCGGCGACCCGCTCCGCCTGCCGCTTCGAGAGCCCGACGGAGTGCGTCCAGTAGGTCTTCTGCCGGCGGCGGGCGAGGCCGGTGAACCGGTCCGCGCGGACGAGGCCGCGGTTGGAGTGCACGACGACGTAGCGTGCGGGCGCCGCGGTGGCGGCCATGCGGGAGCCGTCCGCGTTCAGGAGCTCGCCGTCGTAGACGACGTCGGCGAGGGCCTCGTCCGCGCGGATGAGGGCGAGGAAGGCGTCGTCGATGTCGATCGCGCTGGTCACAGGTTCCACCTGCCCGCCGCGGCGGCTTCGGCGAACGCGAGCGCGGTCTCGAAGTCGCTCTCGTGCTCGTGGATCGCCGCGGCGCCGTACCCGTGGGGGGCGTTGTGGACCGAGCCGTCTTCGAGGAGACGCACGATTCCCGCCTGTTTCCCGGACCCGCGGCGGGGCCCGATCTCGGCGATGAGGGTGGACGACTTCACGCCGCCGGGTCCGACGGTGAGGGCGAAGAGGTCGAAGTCGTGGGCGACGCCGACGTCGTAGGTGATCGACCGGCCGGTCTGCTTCGCGTGCCCCTCGTTGAAGAGCTTCTCGTTCCAGGTGCCCTTCACCAGCGCCGCGGTGGCGGTCATCGCGGGCATCAGGTTCTCGGCGTGCTGGGGGGAGGCGACCTGCCCGATGTCGTGGGCGAGGGTGCTGAGGCCGGAGAAGTCGAAGCCGTCGGTCATGCGCGTCCCTCCACGGGCAGTCGGGACTCCGTCGCCCACGACTGGGCAAAGAGGCCGGCGATGCGGTACTCCCGGCCGGTGAGGCCGGGCTCGAGGCCGCCGTCGACGATGTCGACGAGGTCGTCGACCCGCACGAGCGCGCCGATCATGATCGGCAGGCAGAGGACGAGCTGCTGCGCGGAGAGCAGCTGCCCCTCCGTGTTCAGGGCGAGGACGGCGGACGACGGGGACTTGATCCGGAAGACGCCCTGGTAGATCAGGTCGTCGTCGGGGTTCGGGTCGATGAGGTTCAGGGTCGCGGTGTCGACGGAGATCCCGGTGAAGCGGGTGATGCGGCACTGCCCGCTCATCGTGGACTCGGACGCGCGGCGCGCGGCGGCGAGGACCGTCGCGCGGCTCATCGGCGCGCGAGGGCGATCGAGTACATGCCGCCGCCGGGCACGGGGACGGCGAAGAGCGCGACCTCCTGATCGGTGGCGTAGATCTCGCCGCGGGAGAGGGACGCGTCCACGGTGTGCGTGACGTCGTCGATCGTGTACGAGCGGAGACCGTCCGGGTTGCGGACCTTCCGCTCGACCATGACGCCGAGGATCTGCCGGACGAGGGCTTCGCTGATCGCGGTCGGCTGGTCGGAGGGCAGCGCCATGCGGGCCGCGAGGCCGGGCACGCGACCCTGCAGCCTCGTCCACGCCTGGTCGAGCCACTTCGGCACGGCGACCTCCTCCTCGGGCGTCAGGGAGCGCTCGAGCACGACGTCGGCCGCCGTCGCCGGGTTCGTCTGATCGGTCACGAGCGCTCCCTTCCGTCTCAGGCGCGGGACTGCGTCTGCACGCTGCCCGTGTCGGTGACCTTGACGATGCGGGACTCGCCGGTCTCGATGTTCCGCTTGATCCGGACGACCTTCCCGTCGGGGCCGGCGGCGTCGTACTCCTCGAAGCGGGACGTCTCCGGCTTCTCGGGGTCGGGGATCGGCTGCAGCGGGAGGACCGCGTTCACGGTCCCGACGCCGGAGGCGATCGTCTCGGCGGAGGGCTGCGGCGTCACGGTCGACGCGCGCTCCTTCGGGTCGGTGGTGTCGTGCGCACCGTCGCCGGGCTCGGTGACGGACGGCTTCGTGACGTCGTCGTCGAGCGTGGTCTTCTTCGTGGCGGTCGCCATGATGTGCTCCTTCTCTGCTCGCTGGTCGGGTGGGGGTCAGGCGTTCAGGACGCCGCGGAGACGGGCCGCGGCCTTGCCGCCGAAGACGGCGACGCCGCAGTAGAACTCGACGCGGGTCCGGTAGGTCGGCTGCGACTGCAGGAGGCCGAGGTCGTCGACCATCACGCCGCCGTTGGTGAGCAGCGTGACGCCGCGGTCGGTCTCGTCCTGCCCGTACTTCACGGCGTAGATCGAGGACGCCGCGGACGAGGAGCCCTGCGTCTCGGTCTGCGGGAGGATCAGGGCGTTCGTGAGGCCCGTGCCCGGGTCGAGGAACGGGATCCCGTTCCAGGTGACGACGCGCTTCCCGGTGAGGTCCTCCCGGATCGTCTCCACGCCGCCGATGCGCCGACCGGCGGAGAGGATCTTCCCGATGATCGCCCGGTTCGCGTAGAGCGCGCCGTTCGAGGCGTCGAGGCCGGGCACCGCGGCGAGTAGCGCGTCGAGCTGGTCGAAGAACGCGAACGCGTCCGAGTCGCCGTTGCCGATGACGGGGAGACCGTTCGTGGCGGTGTCGAGGACCTGTGAGCCGACGAGGCGCTTCTTGAGGCCGTCGAAGCCCTTCGACTCGACCGTCGTGTCGCCGTTGAAGAACGCGTCCTGGAACTTGTAGGAGGCCGCCTTCACCTTCAGCGCCGTCTGCACGGCGCGCTGGTCGTTCAGGTTCCCGCGCGTCTGCACGATGAACCGGTCGAAGTCGGCGTCGCCACCCAGGATCACGAGGGACTCGGTCGCCTGGTTGACGGTGCCGGTCGACTCGATGTAGGCCTCGTTGACGGCGCGGAACGCGACGCCGGGCAGGGTCGCCTCCTGGTTGTACGCGTACGCGTTGCCCTGGATCTCCATGATCGGCGCCCGGTCGAGGACCGGGGACGACTGCACGAAGGTCTCGATGACGCCGGTCTGCAGGTCGTCGTCCGACAGCGCAGCGGCCTGGATGAGGGTGACTGCCATGGTGGCGGCCTTCCTTTCGGTGGTGGTGCGCCGGCGCGGGAGTGCGCTGGTGCGGGGGTCCTGCTACCTCGCTCGTGCCTTGGCTTCGTTCGTGGCGTAGCCGCGGGCGAGTCGGGGGGTTCCTGGGGCGACCTCGGCCTTCGCCGAGGAGCCGGTGCCGCCGATCCCGGCGGCGCGGTAGTCGACGGTGCCGGGCGTCGCGGACTTCACGAGGTGCGGCTTCGCGGTCTTGAGGGCCTCGAGCCGGGTGGTGACGGCCTTCGCCGAACAGCCGGACGCGACGCTGCGCGAGCAGCTGGTGCGCGCGCACGCCGACGCCGCGCCGGGGCGCCGC
>JAYDZH010000005.1:0-22516 GCA_034509085.1 Spinus yarrellii
ATTTTGTAATAATAGGATGAGAGACAGTCTGTCTCTGGGTCCACAAGGCATAGCATTTGGGGAAAAAAACACCAAAATCTGTTCAGATTTCTTCAAAATCTTCAGGTCTCTTGTAGAATCACACTGCATGTGAGAAGAGAGAGAGATGGCTTGTGGCCCCCAGCACTGAGACCTGAGATACCTGTCCACACTTTTCCTTGGCGAATACACCCACATTTTTATGTGTTTTTTTGGCAAATATCACTTCTCTAAAGTAGTAATATTCATATACTCACAGTATATTAATATATAAGGTCAAACAGAAAATATATGGCACACCAATCATTTGATTCAGTCTGATGTGTTAATACCTACTTTCTTCACAAACAAAATAATTCTTAAAAATTCAAGTAACTTAAAGGAATCAAGAGAGTCCCTCCATTCTTTCTAAATACAGATGAAATTCAAAGTGTGGTTGAAGTTTTGGGAAAGGTGGGTAACTACCGACTTTGTCTTTTATTGTCAAGAGAAGAATCCAAAGTCAGCTGTGAATATTGGCTTGAGAACCTATCAGATAAATGGGGAAAGCATAAACACCTCATATTTCACGTTCATTTCCCTGAAATGTTAAATATATTTCACAAATGCATGGAAACTTCTGTTATGAAGGTTTTTGCAGCAGGGAAGTAGAAATTTCTTTATGCTATAAGCTTATATAAGATACAGAAATGTAGGCAATGTGCAATAGCTTCTGTTCAGTGGAACAGAATCTCTTTGGAGTGCCAAGTCCAGGTTTAGAAAGTTGAATTTCTGATTGGCATATTAACCTCTGTACCATTTGGATAGGACATGCTGGTAAGAGTTGAAATCCACAGATGACATCCTTTTGGCTATAAAAGTTTCTGAAATTCTGTGAGTCTGCAGAATTTAATGTGGTGGAATTCCTGGAGCACAAACTCCAACGCTTTTGCACGAAATTAAAAAAAAAAAAAAAATCAGATGAGCAGTTGCATTTAAAGACCAAATGAGCTGGCAGACTCTTTTAAGTCACACCCACATCTCGTGTTTGTTGCAATCTGTTTTACATTCCTCAGCCATCACAATTTACCATTTTAGTAGGGAAATTATTATAATTGGGGGATTCCAGCAATACTCCAATGCAGCCCATGGGTTAAATCAGTTTGTTTTAAACAAGTAAAAACCACTGGTGCTCTCTCTTGATGTATTTTGCTTCACATTATGTGTTTGATCCATGGACTACAGCAGAAACAGCTTTGTACAGATTATGTGAGTGACTGCTGTGTTTAGTGCTCGGTCAAGCACTGGAAATAAACACCCTCAAAACAGATTCATCAAAACCACAATTATTCAGTCCACCAAGGTGCAGGAGACAGAGCAAGGAAAAAGTATGTGGGAGAGGGTTAAATCTGGGCAGATATCAATCCAGCCTTCTGTAAAAGAAAGCAATTCCAGCAGGATGAGGTAAAGGAAAAACACAAGGTATACCTAAGCTTTTCTGAAAAAAATATAAATATTTCAATATTTCTTTTCTGAAAAGGAATCATATAGTCTAGCTATATGTAAAAAAAAAAACAACAAAAACCCAACTAAACAAACCCTCCCCTTTATTTCTGTGACATAAACTTCTTAGCACTCCCCTTTAGACCAATAAATTAAAAAATGAATAAATAAATAAACACATTTTATATGAGGCGGGAAAAAATAAAAAAAAAACTTTACTGAAGTTTCATGACAGTGTGCTTGGTAGGATTTCTTTTCTGTTTGAAATGGCTCAGATTTATATGCTTGAGCTGATAGGCTGTCACAATTTCATATAGAAAACATTAAAAATTCAGTTTCTAAAGTGCTAAACATGCAAATTTCAGACCACAGGTGTATAAGGAGATTTTATAGTCAACCTATTAAAGTATCAGAAAAGCTTAGGACAGGTAAAACATCCTGACCAGGGCTTGCAGAGTAAAAGGCTTCTCTGAACAAGAAAATATCTGAATATTCTGTCACAATTATTGCATTTGTGCAGATAATGTTTGCACAGCTGTGTAGATGTCAGAAAAATTTCTGTATCAAAATAGGCTGAATATTTTTTTTTCAGGCATATTGCTGTTGCTAGAGACACATCCAGAGTACAGTCTGGAATGAGATGTAGAATTATGGTCTATCCAGTGAAATCTGTGATTGACGGGAGCTGCTTTCAATTTTTAATACAGGTTTTAAACTTGCCTGGTTTTAGGTATACTTCAAATTATGCTAAAATACTAAAAATCTACTGTTCTGTGCAGGGGAGTAATGCTCTTGAAAGTAATATCAAGGTAAAGCACCAGTTGTAATATTTTTTAAATTTACAAAGATTTAAATAGCTTTACAATATTGTCTACAATTAACATCAGTAAGTTTCAGGGGTCTGTATTTTCTTTCTTTGACTGAGAGGCAGGATATGAAAATCAAGCACCAAATCTGGGTGAAAATATGGTACATATATTTAATTTAACTGTGGTGGGAGCTGCTGCATGTGAAAGGCCCAGAGCATGCACTGAGTGACTCTCAAAGGCTGCAGGTGTGGCAAAGGAGAGTGAATTTGGCAATGTACACGCTGACGGGGGTTGTGGTTACAAAACAGATTCATAATTAAAATTTAAGGAAGAGTGGGCATGGACAATGTTTAGATATCTGGAATTCTACACTTTTGATTTGCCAGCAAATTGGAAACTCGTGGGCCATCCTGTGCCTGTACTAAACATAACTCCTGGAAAAGAATGATAAACTAGGATAAAAATAATAGTTTTAATCTGAAATACAGGATTATTTTTAAATGGTAAGAATTGTTGAGAATGACAACAAGCTCTGATGGATTTATTTTCTCATCTCATGCATCTCCTTAGTGAATTTTTGGAACAACATCCTAACGTGTCACGATAGAGAGAACTGTCAGCCAGCCAAGGTGCTGAACCAATCAGAGCAGGATACAAATTTATTTTCCCACCCACAAGACAGATTTCTTACTCAAAGTGAAGGAGAGGCTCACAGCACTAAAGCTGACTCTGTAAGATTCACAGTAGTACAACAAAGAACAAACTTTTTGTTGCACCCATAGGAAAAAGTGTCCCAGCTGAGAGCTGTAAACCAGCCTGGCAGCAAAATTTTAAAGAGGCAAAATCGTGATTTAATTAAATATTTCAGAAATTCCACTAAACACCAGTTAAATATATATTTACAAAGTGGTAATCTGGTGTTGTTAAAGCAGGAATTAACTTCCTCTTCCACATGGCAGTTCTTGCAGGGCCCCAAAAAATCTGGTACCTGTCACTTCTTACCTGCTGAATGAGGCATTTCCTCCTCTGTATTATTGTCCATGAAGTTAAAATGATCCAGATGAGAGAAAAATGCCTCTGTGCAGACCTGAGAACCTGGAGCCATTTAAATCAATGTCAATTTCACAAGATTTCACTAGAAATGCACATTTTTATCCCATCTAAAATGCTTTCTTTGAGGCCCAGTAGCCACAGGAAGCCCCTGCTACACCAAATTAACAAATTTTAAACAGAAAGATGATTAGTTTATCAGCTGAGCCCAAACATAAATAAATCTTTTTTTTTCCTTCTCCCTTTTCTTTGCTGCAGGTAGGGTCACCCATGAGTGGCCATGTCAGTTCTGTATGACTTTGACCTCTTCATAATTCTGTGTTTAACTCATTAATACATTCTATAGATTTCCTATAGATTAGCTGTAGATCTGCAAGTAGCTGAGGATGAAAAGGGGTTTGAGCCATCATCCTGTATTTGTGAACCCTGGAAATGTCAGAACTGTGTAGAGCACCCCTGATCCACAGAGAATGTGTAAAGAAACAGATTTCCCCTGGTCTGTACACCTGGTAAAAGCTCTGATGCGAACAGAAAATGTAACTACACTACATCCTACTGTGGAGATAATTTCAAATAATTTTACCCATTCCTAACGGACCAAAGAGTTGGGGATTTTGTTGTTGTTGCCTTTTTAAAAATTATTTTTATTTGTTGTTGGTTTTGTTTTGGGTTTTTTGTTTGGTTGGTTTTGGTATTTTAGGGGTTTTTTTCATTTTTTTTGTTTGTTTGGGGGTTTCTTTTGTTTGTTTGTTTTGGGAGCTTTTTTGGCCTTTTTTTCTTGTGGAGTTCAAACCTGACAAGCAGCTGAGTGAAATGCTTGATGGAAAAATGCCTGGTAGAAGAAAATTATATTAAAGTAGCAGGTAATTTATACTGCCTTAACCTGCAAGAAGATACTAAAGACTGGTTTCTAAAAAATAAAAAAAAATTCAGCAATATGTGAAATACATAGTAATGATATTATACTAGTAATCTTTACCAAAAAAAATACTTTTAGGTTATTACCTTCCACTGAATCAATGCCTTGCTCCTATCTAGAATATTCTCACAGTTTTTTTTATTTCTCAGGCAGTGAAAGAACTTTTTTTTTTTTTACCATTTTCTGGTAAATCACACATTTCCTTTTCTACTGCTGGAGCAGTCCTGTTTTAAAAAAGTCTCATTCAACGTAGCATTATGTGATAATTTATACTGCAATATCATAGCTAAAAGCATCTCCTAACATGCAACTTTATAACTTTTTACTTTCAGCAAAGCATAGTTATAGGAAATGTGGATACAAGAGTTCCCCAGAGTCATAAATATTAGAAGGAATTGAGTCCTTGACTGGATTGACTTCAATATCTATGAAACAGCAACAATAAAATGTTTCAGCAATTTCTTCATACTGAGATTTTGAGTCAAATATTTTTCATCAGGTACAGGCTTCAATTCTGAATATTAAATTGAATAAATAAGCCTAAAGATGAACAAATTAAGTGCTATAAACTGAACAGATTAGGTGAAATAAGCCATGAACAGCAGTAGCTCTCAAGGGTTTTGATACATCATAATTAATTTTTAAAGTACATTATGTTGTTTTCCTGCTGAATACCTTGAGGTAAAATGGAAGAAAGCACTGGTATAAAATGAAAAAAGGAGGATTTTCTTTTTTCTGCAGCTGAAGGATTTAACATGAGCTGTAAATTTAGTCATGGAGAGATAATTCAGCCATTGGTGGGAACACGTTTCTGGTTTTAAATTCATCCTACTTGATAAGGAGAAGTAGCAGAGAGTAATTGTTGTGAATACTTGTTACTGAGTATATGAAAACGATTACAGAGAGTTCACTCCAGACAGTACTGGTGAGAGGCTTACATTATTTTGGTTTTTTTGCCTTCCTGAAAGCGAGGCTTTCACTTCTAGATTTAAATTTGGGATGTGGATATTTATGCTGTGATGGTAAAAATAAAAACAAATAAAGAACTCCTTCCTGTTGTGAGATGGATTCTTTTTAATTAAAAAAATTTCCAACCAATAGAAAATTATATCTAAAAGCCATTCAAAGTTTGGGGTTTTTTTAATCAAAATTTAAAAGTTCAGCAATAAGCTGGTACACCAAATACTTGCTGGTCACAGAGGTTCAGATATTTTTCACATAAGGAATGCTGGTGAGAACCCTCACTCCATTATTATTACTAATAAATATGATCCATGTAAACAAGAAACACAGTATTATTCTCTGACTCTTTTTTTTAGTTTTGGAATTTCTCTACAGTTTTAAGCTATCACTAATTCATAAGAGCAACAATCTAAGTTGTGGGGAGAAAAAAAAACAACAGCTAGTTCAACTTCTTCAAGGAATTGACCCTCATGGATTGTTCGAAGAGCTTTTGCTTGGGTTAATTAATGTGCAAATCAGGATTAAATTTGACCTTCTAATCTCACTCTGGCATCCAAGAAGAGTCTGGTGAAGCACCAGTGTTTGAAAAGAGAAATCAAAAAAATTCCAAGTTATATTTTACAAGGCCCAGACACATTAGTCAGGGTGTTGAGAAGAAAGGCTGCTCAGTTTCTGGTCAGACTCTGGTTGGTGAAATGTTGGTTTGCAATTTAACAGAGTGCCTGTTGTGATTATCAGAGGTGCACATCTATAAAGGGCTGGCACCCAAAGGTGAAGTAAAAGATCTGAGGTTCTGGCTTTTTCTCTGTAACATTGCCTGAATAAAGCTGGAGGGACTTCAGGAAATCAAAGTGTCAGCACAGGAGGAAGAAGACTTCTTTCAATAATAGAAATCATGTGTTTTTTCAAGTTTGGGGTTTTTTCCCTTTTTTTTAGTCCTGTAGTATTTTTCTGACAAGCCTAAAAAGCAAACTTATGTGAGAGTAAAGCAACATGATTTCTTTTGAGGAAAAGGATGTAGCAGGCAGATAATCACCCACAATAATTAACTAAGAAGTCTTTCAGCAATGGAAAAACAAAAATTCTTATCATTTGGGATGAAACACGTGTTGAATCATTTCACCTCATCGAGAGACACCAAAATGTGGGGGAACCCTGCAGCTGGCACCAGTTGGACTGGGAAAGGAGAAACTCTTAAAAGGCCCTGGAGGTCAGTGCAGAGGCAGGAACAGTCAGGAGTGATTGCAAGCTGGCACATTCCTCCAGCCAGGAAGTCAGCACTTATTTCAAAGGTCAGGTGTACATATATCTCATTTCAGTATATTTTCTGACAAATGCTTTTGTTCCAACGATGCAAACCCTCCAGTCTGTGCCATCTGCCTCACTGACTGGCATCGTTAGGCTGCCTCAAAAAAATTGTGAGTATTGATAGAAGGAGGCCCTGCAGAGGGAGTGAAGGGACTCAAAGGCTGCTGGAGGGAGTGCTTTAAGGGACTGTTTCACATAGAAATTAATTTACCAGACTAGCCATGTAAATTCTGACATAAGTGTGATGTTTTCTCATTAAAATATCCCTTAGCACTATTGAGTGAACCACAGTGCTTTCCCAAGGCTGTCTTCTGTTTTATTCCACTATGTGATTCCTTGGGTACAGATAAGGGCTACATGTTTATCACAAGAAGTAAATAAAACAGACATTTTTACAGGATTACTTTGCTTAAGGTATTGTTAAAAGTTCTAATAAAACAAAACCAACAATACTACCTACATTATACTTACCTAATTTCCTTATTGTTCAGAACATTCTCAGTTTAAAAGCAGCTTTTGGGAGATCAATTTTCTTTCCTTTTTGTGTTATTTTTGTTTGCTTTTTTTGTTTTGTTTTGTTTTGTTTCATTTTCTGAGAGTTTTCTGGGGGGTTTAGGGCTTTTTTGTGAATTTTTTTTGGTTTGGTTTTAAATTTTTGGGGTTTTTTTGTTTTGGGGGGTTTTGTGTGGGGCTAGTTTTTTGTTTTGTTTTTTTTGTGGGATTTGTTCTTTTTTGGGTGGTTTTGTTTGTTTGTAGTGATTTTTTGGTTTTGGCTTGTTGGAAGCTTTTTCTTTGTTTTTGTTTTCCTTTATTGGGATTTATTTTTTTATTTGGGGTTTTTTGGTGTTTTGGTTTTGGGGTTTTTTTATTTGTTTGTTCAGGGATTTTTTTTTGTTTTTTCTTTCACAGAAAGTTTTCCATGAGATTGAAGATGCAGAATGTTTTCCAGAATATTTCCCAGAGTTCTATTTTCTGAAGAGGGACTTTCACTCATTCCCCCTCCTACAAAAGCCCATCAGTCATTTGATTCACAATTTATTTCTGAAATTTCTGCTGACAGTCCTACTACAGTGCAAAACATTTTGCCTCTAAGTAGTACGGACAAAAGGCACATTTTACTTCCAATTTTTGAGAAAGTTCTTAAATATAAAAGGTATTCCCAGTAAAAAATGTCATTGTCAAGCCTGTGCTTATTTCACCTTGGATAGAGCACAGAAAATGCCCACTGGTCATGGTGTCAATCCAGTTTTAGAAGCAAACCAGACAAATATGTTTTCAATAAATAACATTATGTAACCCTTGTTTATTAACACCAAATTATAGCAGCAGGATCAAAGATTGTACAAAATATATAGGACAAGTGCAGTTATTGCAAGAGACAAGACAAAACATCCGAGTTATGATATACAGTTAGGTTTGTCTTAGTGATTAAAATAGACATGAAAACACCTAAATTCAGCAAATGAGGCAGAATCCAGAGATGTGAGCCATGGTTGGGTTTTGCAGCTGTTTAAGGGTCAGTTGTGTGGCACACAGATAAATAATGATCTCTTCCAAAGATCTGGAGACAAATTTTTAGAAAAAAAATATACTTTATACAATTATATTTTTTTGTTATATGTTTGTATATAATTTATACAGCTGCCATGTCATGTCATACAGAAATATAATAAAATCAGAATCAGAAATACCATTATAGAATTACATGCAGATTATACAGAGAGCCAGAGAGAGATATGATACACAGATAGATATAAATACAGACATAGATATGGATATAAAGAGAGAGCAATATGGATATATAGATAAATACTGTTATAGATGGGTATAGATATAGATACAGCTGATGACAGAGATATAGATAGAGATAGAGATGATATAGATATAGATAGATAGATCTAGATATAGATCTAGATAGATTAGATATAGATATATAGATATATAGATATATAGATATAGATATAGACGATATAGATAGCTAGACACAGAATATATATACATGCTGATACAGATTTCAACAGAAACCCAGGAAAAGAGAATCATTTATTCATTTTGGAAAATCCCTGCCAGCCCATGGAGTCCCAGCTGTGCCCAGTCCCCACCTTGTCCCCAGCCCAGAGCTCTCAGTGCCACCTCCAGGGGACACCTGCCGGGCTGGGCACTCCAAACCCCCCTGGGCAGTGCCAGGGCAGTTCCTGAGCCCCCTTTCCATAGGGAAATTCCTGCTGTGCCCACCCTGAGCCTGTCCTGGCCCAGCCTGAGCCGTTCCCTCTGCTCCTGTCCCTGTTCCCTGGAGCACAGCCCGACCCCCCGGCTGTGGGGCTGGGAGGGTCCCCAGGACCAGGGGAGAGGGGAGAATGGACTCCAAGGGCTCAGAAGGCTGATTTATTATATTGTGATATTGTATTGAAAGAAAATGATACACTAAAACTGTACTAAAGAAAGAGAAAGGAGACATCAGAAAGCCAGAAAAGAATGAATAATGAAAACCCGTGGCTGACTCAGAGAGTCTGACCCAGCTGGCTGAGATTGGCCAATAATGAAAAACAATTCACCTGCTGGGCAAACAATTCTCCAAATCACAGCCAGAGAAGCAAAACAAGGAGAGGCTGAAGCTTCCCAGGAGAAGAGATCCTGGTGAGGGGATTTTTCAGAAAACATCACGGTGACACCCCCGGCTGTCCCCTCCTGGCAGGAGCTGTGCAGAGCCACAAGGGCCCCCTGAGCCTCCTTTGCTCCAGGCTGAGCCCCTTCCCAGCTCCCTCAGCCCCTGCTGGGGCTCCATTCCCTTCCCAGCTCCGTTCCCTGCCCCGGCCCCGCTGCAGCCCCTCCATTCCCCGTGGGAGGGCCCGGAGGTGCCGCAGCCCTCGAGGTGCGGCCTCAGCAGGGCCGGCACAGGGCCGGGCCCTGCCCCGCTCCTGCTGCCGCCCGCGGCGGGCACAGCCCAGGGGCCATCGGCCTCTCGGCCCCCCGGGCACCCCGGGGCTGTGCCCGGCTGCTGCCACGGCACCCCAGGGCCTGTCCCAGCTCCCCGGCCCCTCTGCCCCAGCCTGGAGGGCTCCATGGCCTTGGTGTGACCCAAGGCAGGACCTGGCTCTTACCTCACCCCATTGGCCTCATCCCATCAGTGCAGCCTGCCCAGATCCCTCTGCAGAGCCTCCCTGCCCTTGATTATTCCTTGCTTTTCTGATTCTGTGATCTGATAATCAGAATCTGATTGATTTACTCAACTTTCCGTATCTTTACCATTGTTAGGAAAACTAATCCACAAACACCAGAGGTTTATGTCTGTTCCCTTGCCTGGCCACGCTGCAGCCCCTCCATTCCCTGTGTGAGGGCCCAGAGGTGACTCAGCCCTCCTCCAAAAAGGAGACACAGGAGACCTTTGGCTTTATTCCAATAAAGGGAGAGGCCATGGGGCATTCCCCTGGAATCTTTCAAATTTTTGGAAGATGCAGCCTCCCTTTTTATCCCAATTTCCCAGCCACATTTCCCTTCTCCCTCTCCCCCTTGGCTGAGGCACTTGAGAGGCTCAGAATTCCCAGAACATCTGACACCAAAGATTTCCCTCTAATGTACAGCCCTCTCTTTTAATTTTTAATTCTTATGGAATTTAAGAGTTTTGCTTCTCCATAGTTTCTTTCATCTTTCATTGTCTAATTTCATTTCTCAGCAAACCTAAAGTTCATTTGTAAAAGCAAATCTCTTTTTCCATTCATCCATCAGTGGAATCCTTCCGTTGTTTATCTCCAGTGCTGTTTTTATCCACCAGCAGACCCACAGCTCTATTGTGTAGACAAGTCCACTGTTCCTCTCACCATGATTGTTTTCTTACCATTTTCTCATCTCTTTGTCATCAGGTAAAAAGATACTGTAAGTTTTGCAACAACATCAGATTACCTAAAACTCTCAGGAATTTTTACTCTCAGTCATACAGTTGCCAGATACATGTATATAATAGCTACTGCAACTCCTGTATTAAAAAAGAATTGAAAAAGAGGGTGCAATATCTATGGCAAATAAAAGAGACACAAATGCCATAAATTCATAATTCTTACATTGTCTAAATAAAATAAGGGAAATTTTAACAGTTAAGATAAACTAATTTAAATCTGAAATCTCTGACAATTAGCACAATTATACCACAGTTTTTCATATTTAGGGATGTTTGGAAACAGCCCAATAAACAAAAAAGATCCAGTGAAACAAAGAAACAAACACAGCACATGCACAAAACCCATATTGGTTTCTGCAACAGAAATTGAAATTGTCACCTATAGGCACTGGTAGTTTTGCAACTTCAAAACCAAAACCTACAGTCTGGCTATATTTTGATGTAAAATGCAAAAAAACATTTATGCCACCAGCATATTTCTGATTTCAGAAATAAAACTCAAATTGTTCCAAGAGAACAATTGAATGAATAGATTGTCACGAAATTCTAAACCACATTTATAGTTTGGCTATAGATGTAAAAGGTTATTTTGTGTCCTTGTAAACTTAGTGTTCATTTGCATTTCTTTAAGTCTTTATTGAACCAGGTAATTTCATAGGAGCATCTGGCTCTGAATCCTCTTTGCTGTCCCAAAGTTGTGCTCCCTCTGTGGAGCCAGATATCAAGATGGAATAAAGGTGATTGGCACTTCAGCAATTTTTAAACAAAATTATTCTCCTTTCACGCTTCACTTTCTGTTTCAGAGCACAAGCTCATTCAAGAAATGCAAAAAACCTTTTTTGTGTTTGCTTCAATGTCCTTTTGGAAAATGTTTCTCCTCAAAAAGAAAGAATTTCCTCGTCTGAAATTGCTATTTCTCTTCAAACAAATGAGTAGAAAAAAAGAGCTCATTTCTTCTATAACTTTCCAAAATTAAAGCTGTGAACTTTAGTGTGGCCATCATTAGAAGAAATAAAGAGAATCTCCTGTCTAGCTAGTCATATATCTGCTAAAAAAGCCATAAGGGCATGCAGTTCTGTCTCAGAGCAAGAGAATAAACTCAATGACCTCTGCACAAATTATTTTTTGTATTTCTATGATAAAATAACAATTTTAATTATTCTGTTTGTTCACATAAGTTTTCTGGCATATTGATTTTTTTAATCAAAATTTGTTCTTCCTATAAGTTCAGCCTGTTACTATATTTCCAAGGCGATGTTTGAGAATTTAGTCATTACTTCATCTCTTTGCTTTGCTGTCAAAGTGGACATTTCCACTGGAATAACAATACCTTTTTTCTTTCAGCATACATTCAAACATTTCATGCAGCTTGAATTATATTTTGCATTGGGAAATGAAGGAAGGAAAACAGGGATACAAAAATGAGAGGAAAAAATATTCAGAAATACAATCAAGTATTTCTTATGTCTGTTCTGAATTAATCTTATCACAGCACTGCTCAAGCATTGTGCTTGAATTTGGGGCTATTTGTAAAACTGTAACCAGCCCAGAAATATGTTCATTTTTATGTAATCATGCATGGAAATTTAGTGAAAAAAAATCAAATTAAAAATAAAGTCATATTGATAGAAAGGAGCAATTAGCAGAAAAGTCTTGTTAGCATAAAACTTTAAAAGCCCAAACAGAACCAAACCAAACAAATTTAAAGGAAAAAAAAAAAACCAAAACCATTTGGTTTTACTTAAAACTAGAGTGTGGAAAATAATGTTCTTGTCTTTGCAGATGGGATGACAAGGCTTTGATACTTAGGTAAGATGGGAAATTCTGAGTCTCTGACAAAATATGAACACAAAGGCAAAACAAGCAAAGGTAAAACAAATACAAAATTTGTTTGTTTTAGTTGAACTTTCTCAAGCCTGGCCTGGAACACTGATACCTGAGGTTATCAATGACATTTCCCAATCTTTGATTACCCCTGATATTATTTTTCTGCATTAATTTTCCTTCAAATGGTGCCTACTTAAACCTGAATACTCCCACTTTTCACATTCCACATTCCAAAATAATTTGATTTGGTTTTGATTTTTTTCTTAACAAATAGCATTCTGTCATCATTATGGTAGACAGAGCTACTAACAACATATACAATGTGAAATTTTCTTCCCACCTCAACATTTTGCAAAAATAATCTATCAACCCTCACATACTTTCCTGAGAGTTTCAATCCTTTTTATTGGAGCACGAAACAACAAACTTTCAGAGCATCAAATAATATTGGAAAGGCTGTTTAGAGTGACTTAGATATCCTTCAACTCTTCTAACAGCCTCTTTGTTCATTTGCTTAGTTAAAATATTTAAATTTGTGTGGTAATATTTTAGTGGGCCGGCCGTACAGAACAGGTGGTGTCATTAATTGTTGGAAAAACATACAAGAAATTCAAATGCAACTAAAAAATCACTTCCCAAGTATTTCCTGATTCTTCTGCGATTTTATCTTTAGAAATATCTTCAGATGATTGGTAATATCAACACATAACACTCTGGGATTGTTGGTTTTTTTTTCTGTTGCCACATCTTTCCTTTTAGATACTGTTTTACAAGCCAGAGATTTCATTTTGAAAATATAAATTTGACTGTGAAATTATATAAATACAAAGCATATAAAAATATTACTATTCCTGTCCTTTGAAGCAATCAGAAATGTGGTTTTGCCCTCACTCTTTGTACTTCTGCATAAATTTCTCTGGAAGTTGTGGGCTGGGTCCTACACAGCCTCTTTAGGGGGGAAATAATACACAGATTACAGATACATGTCAGCTCAGAAATGGAAGGTGTTAGTAAACTAATATTATTATTTTTATTATTATTAATAATGATAATAATAAAAATAATAATAATAATAATAGTAGTAGTAGTAGTAGTAGTAGTAGTAGTAGTAGTAATAATATTCTAAAACTAACAAGAAGAAAAATAAAACAACCTTGGCAGCTATACAGAAAAACTAAAGGAATCGTAACTTCCAAACCTGCCATAATATGTGATGTGAAAATGTTTTGGGGTGTTTTTTTAATTGTTGCTTGCTTTAAAAAGTGATAATCCTCTAAGAGAAATAATCATGAGCCAAAAGTTTTGCCAAAACTTGCACAATGCAGTAAATGGACAAGTCAATATCTGGAAGAATAAAAACAAAACTTAAGATGGGTTGTAAAGAAAATTTTTTAACTCATTGCTAAAACTGGAGACAAAATACATTAAAAAATCTTAAAAAATGAGCAAACAAACAAAACCTAAACCAAACCAAAAACCCAGCATCACCACAACAAGCCAAGCTTTATGGAGTATGACTTTTTAAAAGTATGAGAACGAAATCCGATTGGATTGTAGCTAAAGGTTTCTTCTAGGACATTGAAGAGAATGTAAAAAGGTGAATTATTGTCCTTCCTTTTACCTGGTATCCTCCTACAGTTTGGTGTCCTTACCTGGAATGGGAAGACCTGTGATGTTCTTCTTCACCCATATCCACATTTTTATTCTCCTGACAAATGCTCTCAGCCCTAACATTTGAAGGAAGCACATGGAGAATTTGAATGCCTTTTCTGGTATCTTCAGGATTTATTAAACAGATTATTTTGTATTTATTTTATCAGGGTACAGAGAGACCTTTCAGAGGTCCTGTACTGGAACGGGTTACCCACTGCCAGCAACTTCCAGTGCCTGGGAAGGACTGACCCTGACAGCTTATGGAAAAACACTCTTTGCTAATAAAATCATGGAAAGTTAAGGTTTGGGGATTGCTGGTGATAGAATCTGACTGCAGAAATGCGTTCAGACCAACAGGCAGACAGCTGTAATCCCCAAGAAAAGCCACTTTGAGACAAACTTTAATGGGATTACACTGTGGTTCCCTAGTAGTTTTGGTCAATTTGAGATTTAATATTTTGTCCACCGAACCCAGAAGTTCTGCTGGGACTTTTCTCCATTCTCAAATTGCTTTTTTGCTGGTTTTTTACATTTAAGGGGAGTTCAAATGACTAGTCATACATCATGATCAGTGAGGGGTGGTCATACCTTGGGGTCAGGTTACTTTGGAGTGGGTGTTCACATCCGCATTACATCTGGGGTGATTTTGGGATGGATGTCCATGTCAGCATTACATCTGGGGTGATTTTGGGATGGATGTCCATGTCAGCATTACATCTGGGGTGATTTTGGGATGCAGCTCATGCCAGCATTACATCTGAGGCAATTTTGGGACAGAGATCCAGAACAGTAGTACATCTGAAGTAACTTTGGGAAGGGTGGCCATGTCAGTGTTACCTCTGAAGAAAGGGTTTGCCATGGATGGTGGCTCCTTTTACCTCCCTTGGTTGACAGTTTATATAAGATTTGTCAACAAACAAAACTCACCATGCTCCATCTGGAGAATACCCACATTTACCCCAGTAATTTCCCTAAAGTTATAACTATGTCTACAACTTTCCAGTTTTCTTCAATTTCAACCCCAGCCTTTTTTCCAGAAGTATTTTTCAGGGAAAAAAAAAAAAAAGGTCAGAAGCTTGCTTTCCAATTCAGGTATTAAATATCCCCTCTCATAAATATTCAAATTGATTTCAAAATCCCTTAGGAAACTTAAGACACAGCCTATTGATATTCCTAGAAGTGTACTCCAAATTACATGTATGCTCTTGAAAATTCCTTTCTGTCATTTTCAATACATGTTTGCAAGAAAAAAGCCTAATTCCCACATGCTATCCTTGAGGTCCACATTTAGTTTTAACATTTGAAATTTGCCAGTCTTCTTGTAGTTGCTATTTACATAAATTAACCAGAAGAAAGCAGAAGTAATATCATATGACTTATGTAACCAGTCAACACATCCTGAATTATAAATATTTATAGCAACATCTTTGTGCACTAGACATGAAAGAGAAAATTTCACATAGAAATTAATGAATATTTGTGAGCAGCTCCTAGTGGTGAATTTCACAATCCATTTGTAAACATGCAGAAGAAGCAGTGAGTGTTAATGAATATTAATTAGCGCTCCTTCTTTTGTCTGACATACACACTCTCCCCTATTCAGTTCAGTAAAGTGGTGTAGCTGCACCAGATGGCAAAATTTGGTTCACAATATGGGCAGCAATTGGTATTCATATTCACGTGTAGTCACATTGCAGTGTGCTCTCAAGTGCTGTGTGGACAGGGATTGTATTTTGTGTTTTGTGTTCCAGCTGCAGCAAGGGATGTCAGACTGCACCAGCAGCTCACTTGTTGAACATGCAAGATTTTGGCTGTGAGATTTTTTACAAAGGTCACCCCAGACTGTGGGGGACATAGGACAGAAGCAGAACTGAACAAACAAGCTTTGAAATATCTTTTAGTTTCACCAAATCTGTCTGATAAGTTATCATGAAAACTTTTTTAAACTCGGGGGGAAATTTAAAAATCCTTGCTTTTAAAAGCTTGTACAACCTGACTGGTTTACTCAATCAAAGCTGGATAAGCAAAATATCTCAGGTGGGCAGGTAGAGAAAACAATATGTAGATCAAAGAATCAAATGAGTGAATGAGTGTCTGCAGGCTAAATTTGAAAACATTTCAAGCAATGAGAATCCCACACCTTTCCATAAGAGTATATCATTAGTATTTCCTGCACCATCATCCACAGGTTGCATCTGCCCTGATTTCTTTATAAATAGATTATTAGAAGTTATGAGTGCAGTGTGTTTTGTTTTGTTTTTTTTTTTTAATTTATATGAGTTTTCTCTCTGTATTCAAACTAAAAAACATCTGTAACCAAAAGCAGCTCAGGTTAGCTTGGCTTAGTTTCATGTCTGAGGGTATCCATAAAGTTGTCTAAAATATATTTCTAAAGGGGGCAATAGTTTACACACTGAAATATTATGGGTATTAACCTCAAATGGAAAGCTAAAATGCCTCTTTTTGATGCAAAAAAAGAAGGTAATTACAAAAGTTACCACTTTGGATTTATGCCAGTTTGATACACATGGAATTCCCTCAAGAAAAATACCCATCAGTCCTGATAAACTCTGCCCTAGCGCAGACTTTGGTTATATGACATAAAAAAAAAATTAAAAAATCTTGTGTAGCAATAGAAAAAATCCATGGATATGAAGGTAAATTTTGACTGACAAGAAGAAAAATTCAGCTTTTAGTCAGCTTGCAAATTAAGTCTTTTCCTTATAAGTGATGCTCTTATTGACCATTGTGGACCCAATCTGGTAACTTGGAGAGCGTGAACATCCATGGTGTTCATCTCTAACCATGCCAGTATCACTGTCTTTCTCCTGATCTTTCTCTTCCCTAAGTGCAAGGTCCCATTCCTCCAAATGCACACAGACACTCTTTTTTTCTGACCCTGGGTCTGAAAAAGGAAAAAGAAGCTGTTGATATCTTTAAAAAATCCCTTTAACATCACATGGATGCAGAGCTGGACATAGTGAGAACTTGACCTGCACAGATGATGTTGGCCCCTCAGTTTTTAGGCAGCTTCTTGGTGCTGCAGTGGAGATGTCCCCACAGATTTAAGGGTTAGGTTATGTCTCAAGAGTGATAAAAAGTGAAATTCATCCATTTTAAGAGCTTTTTCTAAAGTTAATATATCACATGCATCTTTCCTGAGGTGGAAAACTTCCCCAGTTTCACTCAAGTTGTCAGGTTGTCACCACTGAAAACCTGTGAGAAGTAAAACAAAACATCCTATTTCAATACTAGGATAAGTTCAAAAATATTAACCAAAAAGTCCTTTTAAACAAGCAATTTCCATGTGCATTTTGGTGGTTTTGTTTGTTTTGTTGTTTTTGTTGCTGTTGTTGTGGGTTTGTTTTTTTCATTTGTTTGTTTGGTTGGTTAGGTTTGGGTTTTTGTTGATGTTGTTGTTTTGTTTGGTTGGTTTTTTTTTTCTTTTATTTTTTGGTCGAATTTTATTACAGATTCTAAGAAGATTTCCCTACTGAATTACAGGAAAGCTCCTATTTTAAGAAAGCCTTTGATACCTATGTGGATAATTCTTACATACCCCCGTGTCTCCCAGTGAGATATTTTTTTATTTTAGGAAGGCAGCAGTGGGCAGCAAAGGAATCTTACTGTTTACTTAATCAGATCCTGGTACATTTCCAAACCAAAGAAATTAATTTTCCCTTCTCACTATCAGAACCCAGAGAATTAAAAGCACTGTTTATCTTGTGTGCTTGTGGCTGCCTGCACTCTTTTCTGGCACAAACCATCTCTCCACCAGCTCTGTACCGTGTGTTTTTGTGCTTCTCTCACATCCCTGCTCAGGTGTGCCTCAGTTTCCCCAAATGACCACTGAGGTTCCTTGGCAGAGCTTCTTCAATGCCTTGGAATGGTCAAATACAGCATTTCCTGAATGAAAACCCTGAGAAATTTGAGTTAAAGGAAACAGTGCAGTGTCTGAAATGGGGACACATGTCAGCATTCACACATGTCAACAGTCACACTCCTCACCATCAACAATTAGCCATATTCCATTAATTAAGGATGTCTGTACTGAAGTGAATGGAAGAGTCTTCATTTCTGACTAGATCTTACAAGTCTGATTCTGATATTTTAAATTACTGTCTGATGACTTTTTTTAAGAGTCTCTATAACTAAAAGCAGTACAGGATATACATATTTGATTTCCCTATGTAGATTTGGTTTTATACCTCTATTCATCAGTGCTTTAGTTATTATAATTATTATTATTATTATCATCACCATTACTTTTTTATTACTATTATTATTATTGTTATTATTAATAATAATAATAATAATAGTAGTAGTAGTAGTAATAATATTTTCAAAAAACTATATCTCCATGATAAAATGCATTTTTACACTTGAGATTATGACCCCTCTTCAAGTTCAGTTTTCCCTTGAACTTCAAGTGCTCCTAGAACTTTTCTGCAAATATCCCCTTGCAGGCTTTATATTTCTTAAAATGTTTGGCACCTACTAAGTCATACAATTGCATTTATTTTATTTAATGGAGTATATTCTAGCTCATCTTCCCATATATAAGGAAATCAAAGTTTATTTCACCTCTGCAACTAGATATATTGTTGTCACATGAGACAGCTATTAATACTCACAGATTTAAAGCTCTTCTACAGATTACTTTGGTTTTTTATTGAATGACCTCCTAATATATAAATTTTGATGTTGATTCATTGATCTCTTCACAGCCATTCTGAATACTGAAAGTAAAAATAAATAAATGTAGAAATGCAATATTTGAAAAACTATTTAAGAAACTATTAGACTTACAAGGAAGTACCTCAGAGTTTTAGTCCAGCCTACACCAAAACAGAGATTTGAACATGACAATTTCTGCACAGTCCCATGTGCTTTGAGAACATGACAACATGCCCAGCAGGGGAAGCAATGCATTATTTTGGAGCATTGCTTAAGCAAAGGGAGATAGTTAAAAGATCAGATTTTTCATTCCCTCATTCTGGTTTCAAACATATCCAAAAGTATTCATTAGACAATATTAATAATATTGATTTTATTGTACAGTTAGCAGGAAGAAAATGTACAGGAACTCTAAAGTTTTCAAAGGGAATAAACAAAACAGAATTCCCAGAGAGCTTCTCTCTTTGATTCTACAGGAATCACTGAGCAAACACTCCAGAAAATCCCCTCAGCCTGCTGAAGACATTTGTTAATCCATTTCAGAACAAGAGACAGAATTGGTTTCAGAATTCTGGGATGGTCTGAGGAAGCCCAGGAACAACCAGCTCACCCAGATCTGGGCAGTGTCAGAGTTTAAAGGGTTTAATTCACTTTAAAAAACATTGAGGAGGCAAAAAAATTAGAGTGTAGAACACCTCAGGTGAAAAATTCCTGTTTTTCTCACTGATCATCTCTCCATACCAATTTCAGATGCAAAGCACAAAGTTCAGTTTGCTTTTTTAGCAGTGTCCTCTGCAGATACTGATTTATTTACAACGTGAATAAATAAGATTGTTGATGTGTTGTATTAGTTCATCTCAAATACAGATATTTGATAAAAATAAATAAAAATGTGGGGTTTTAAAACACATTTTAAAATGTATTTTAGAAAGGGAGAGCTCAAGGCACTGCCTTTTGCAATCCACAGGGAATACACAGATTATATCTTTCTATGCAATACTTTCATAAAGCTCTTTGGAACTCTTTGTTTCTGTGCACAGAGAGACAATAATCGCAAGAGGCAGCACTTGTGGAAAATGGCATTTTGCAGGAGTAGGAGCAAAATGTCCTTTCATTTTGGAAATGCTGTAGCTCCACATTTTGTTCCATATACTGGGCTTTTTGAAAAGGCTTTCCTCTCCTGGAGTCAATGTAAAGCCAACACAACTAAAATTGAATTAGCTGTCCCTTTTTCCCATAAAGATTTTTAAAAATTTAAAAAAGTTAGGTTCCTATCGGTTGTGAACCCTGACACCAATCATCCAACAGAAAATGAAAATTTAAAGGGAGTGCAGTGCCCCAGTGACTGACCCATGGAATGAGTGTAACTAAACCAGAGATTTATGTAAAAAGAATTTTGTTGCTAAACACAATGGCGTGTCTTCAAAAAGAATTTGAGTTCATAGTTCACGCTTATTGAAGGAGAAGAGCAAATTCTGGTCAGATATCAGTTAGAAATCTTTTGGATAGGGTGAGGGCTTTGAATTTTTTTTCAAGAAATTTAGAGGGGAAAAAAAAAATTGCTGCTATTGCAATTCCTTTCTTGTTTGTTTAATCTTAAGAGACCTGTCAGGGCCAGGAGCTGGACTGGATGATCTTTGTGAGCCTATTTCAGTTCAGAATATTCTGTGATTTTCTGTGAAGATATTTACAGAATTTTAGAAAATAATATTCTAGAAAAAAAAATCAACAATTTATATGTATAAGTCGTATTTTATGAAATTACATTTGCAATTACATTTGATGATATAATTTTATCAGGTACCACCCCTGTTTTTTGCTCTTGCTTTCCTTCCTCATGTTCTTCCTTAAGGTTTTCTAGTTGAGTGTCCTCTAAAAGAGAAGAAAAAAATACTATACTAAAAAAGAAATCAGTTTTGGTAGATTATATTACAACTGAATCTTCAGTTTCTACACATGATTTTTCAAGATCTTTCAGGTTCGTTCAGGTTATCAGAAATATTATGGGGGGAAAGTTCATGTGAACAATGACTGCATGCCTGCGTAAAATACAATTCCTGCTGCCTTTGTCTGCACTCATTTTGGAGTCCTTTTAGTATTTCCCCCAAACTCAATCCTCTGGCACTTATGCATTCACAGTCAATAAATTTCAGACATTTATCACATTGACTGGAGATTTCAGAGCACTGAGGTTCCAATTTGTTTTCTGCTGAGCCAAGGCTTTCTATAAAAACAAGGGCTTGCAGAACTCTTCGGTGCGGCGTTAATCTTTCACAGGAATAATGACCCAAAACTAAATCAACATATGAATTTTGAGACAGCTTTAAGAGTCTCCCATCCAAAATGAAAAAAAAAAAAAATTTGGTCCTTGTCAGGAACAACGCACATTTTCTTGGGCAGGTATTTATATTGTTTGAAAGTAATCTTGAATGTGAGATTACTTTCATGCCTGCAAACGCCCTGCGGTAGCATTTTCAAAAGGCTATTAAAATTCATAGAAATATCAGATTTATGTATCTTCTAGTTGTTTCATTTTATAGAAAGGATCACGAGGCTATTTGTTTTAAAGCTCTTTGGGCTGTTCCTTTGGGTCAGGGTTCTAGAACACTTTTTTTTTAAACTCCTGCCACCAGTTCCCAAAACCACCCTTAAAGGTCCTGCAACCCTTCCTCCCCCTCCAACAGTTCTTTCTGGGACTCAGTTTGCTACAAAAAGCAAAAGAATCCCCAAATCTCCTGTTTCAGGCTCAGAACTGAGCTCTTCTGTTCCCTGATTCTCTCTCTCTCTCTCTCTCTCTCCCTAGGGATGGCAGAGGTGCTCTTTATCTCCATATCACCTGTCAGCTGCACTAATTTTGTCCCCCAAGGTCACAAATAATTACCAGCTTATAACTGCAATGAGCCTTTAATACTAGCTGCACTAGCAAACACAAAAATATGTGTGAGGAGGGGGAACACAAAGGCATCCTCAAGCACAGCAACAGATTTTAATAAAAACCCCATCTCTCCAAGATTCCAGAAATGCTGGAAGCTACCCAGGAAAGCAAATTCCTAAGTGGTGCGAGATAATTTCAATAAGTCAGAATAATTCTTTTTTGGTGTGGGAATCAATAGTGAATATTTACATCTATGCCACAGGGAAATGGCTTTTCAGTTCAAAAGTGATCACAGTTTGCCATTTTAGGGGATTCCCCTAATCTGTCATTCATTCATAAAATGGAATTCCCTCAGCTCTCTTTCCTACTAACTCTGAAGTGGAAAGGGAGGCAAACATTTGCCCAAGGAATGGGGTGTTCAGTGTTTGATAAGACTGTAAACTATTCTCCTTTTATACATTCCCATTACCTGAAGTAATGAAATGATAGAAAGAACTACTATTTACAGAGAGAGAGTCATTAAAATGAAAAATTATGAAAATGTGATTGCACTGAGGTAGTAAATATTTTGATTGCCTCATGCAGTCAATTAACATTGCACTTTTAGCCAGTTTTTTAAAGTGGATTATGCTCATATCTCCTGGTGCCTTAGAAGAATAAAGAATCTGGATAATCTAACTTGTGGAAAATACTAGTGGTTTCTAATTAGTCTTGAAGCCAAGATGAATTCAAACAGTTCCTTTTTTCAGTGTGAAGAAGCTATCATTTCCTAAACAGTACTGTTTATGCCCAGAAACACATCAGAACATGCTGTAAAAATGACAACAGCGGGAGAAATTTAGCTTAAAGAAATGGTAGAAAGCATGCTGGGTGTATATATATGTGTGCGTGTGTGTATATATAATATTTATTTATTTATTTATTTATTTATTTATTTATTTATTTATTTATTTATTTATTTTTATTTATTTATTTATTTATATATATAAATAATTTTTTTCCTGGTGTTTAACAACACGAAGGAAGAAAGCACTTTCAGA
>JAYDZH010000006.1:0-22183 GCA_034509085.1 Spinus yarrellii
CGTCACCGACTACGGCACCCTCACCATCGCCGGCCAGAAGTTCCGCTTCGGCTCCGACGGCTTCGAGGCCGCCGGCCAGGGCCAGGACCTGCCGGGCCTGCCCGCCGACCCGACGGGCGAGACGGTCCTCGACGTGCGGCGCTGGCAGCTCTCCGCCGCCGTGACGGGCGCCGCCGCCGCCATGCGGCGCGCGACCCACGAGCTGGCGCACCACACCGCGGAGGTCGAGGACCGCCTCGCGGCCTGGGACAACGGGGGGAACACGAAGTGAGCACCGACGACGTCGGCGACGACCTGGACGCGATGGCGCTCCAGCTCATAGCCGACCTCTCTGCGCGGGCCCGGCGCGAGGTCGCCGCCGCCCTGGCCGAGACCGAGGACGACCCGGCGGAGGTGCTCGTGCGCCTTGCGACTCGACGGAGCCCGGTCACCGTCCGCTAGCGCTTCACCGGCAGGGGCTCCGTCGACGATCCGTCGGCGGGGCCCCTTCGTTCACCCGTTGTGACCAGCAGCTATCCCATTGTTATCGTTCTGTGACCAACAAAGGTTCCCGGTTGGCCTAGTCCGCGACGTAGCGTGACGGCACGGCAACCACGAACCTTTCGCGGTGCTGACCCCCACAACCCTCACCGGAGGCCCTCCGTGTCCCGTTCCGCATTCCTGACCCCGGCCGAGATCACCGCCCACCTCACCGCCGCGCAGTCCGTCGAGCCGACGATCTCCCTCGACGACGAGGGCGCCCCGCGCTTCGTCTACCCGGTCACCCGCGAGAGCGAGGACGCGCTCGCCGCTCTGTGGAAGGGCTTCGCCCCGGCGCTCGAGCGCGCGGCCTCGAAGGCGATCCGGGTCTCCCGCGACGAGGCCTTCAGCGCCGCGACGGAGGCGCTCCTGCGCCTGGCCCGCGTCCACGACCCCGCGCAGCCGGGGGCCTTCGCGGGGCTCGTCCGCACGAAGGCCTGGCAGGCCGTGCACGACGCCGACCTCGCCGCCGCCCCCGTCAACATCGAGCACAGCGCCTACGCCGACTTCCGGCGCCTCCTGGCCGAGAACGACGACGACCCCGCCCGCGCCCTGGCCTCGACCCGCCTGTCCGGCTCGCGCATCAGCCCCAACCTGTTCCTCGCGATCCTGCGCGTGGCCCGCGGCGCGGTGTCCCTCGAGGCCCTGGCCGAGGACGGGTCGACGGCCACGCCCCTGTCGGCGCGCGCCAGCTCCCCCGAGGACGAGATCGCCCTTCAGCAGCTCGTGACCTGGCTCCTCACCCACCTGACCGCCACGCAGGAGTCCGTGATCCGCCTCCGCTTCGGCTTCACGGACGAGGCAACCATGAACCTTTGCTTCTCCGCTGGCCTCCACGTCGGCGAGGTCCAGACCGACGCCGCCGTCGGCGAGGCCCTGGGCATGGGGCGTAGCACCGTCGAGCGGGCACGCCGCACCTCCCTCGAGGCGCTGCGCGCCGCCATCGCTGACGAGGCCCGGTAACCCTGAACCTCTCCGCGTCGAGCACCTCGCTCGCATTTCCGACGCCTACCCCTCGAACCACCCACGACCACGGAGGCCCCATGTACGCCCACGAAGACCGGAGCTCCCCGCTCCTGCCCGGGGAGCGGTGGGCGCCTCACCCCCACCTTCCCGTCGTCGTCTCCACCCTCGGCCGGGTCTACCGGCCCGCGACGGGGCGCTTCCTCGGCGCCCCGATCCACCGCGGCACCGCCCGGGGCCGCGCCCAGACCGACACCCGCTACATCGGCACGAACATTCACGGCCGCCGCCACTACCTGCACGCCCTCGTGCTGGAGACCTTCGTCGGCCCCCGGCCGCCGCGTCACGACGGCGACCACATCGACCACGACCGCATGAACAACCGGCTCGACAACCTCCGCTGGCGCCTCGACTCCCTGAACCGGGGCGACACCTGGAGCGCCTCGCCGCTCTCCCCCGTCCCCGCCCTCGCCCTGACCGCCTGAGAGAGAAGGACACGACCATGACCACGAAGAGCATCAGCACCCACCTCGACCGCACCGTCGAGGTCGGGAAGGCCCTCGGCAACAAGACGTCACTCGACATCCACATCACCAGCGACGACCGGCGCGGGACGTGCGCGTGGCTCTCCCCCGACGAGGCCCGCACGGTGGCCGACGCGCTCTACGAGGCCGTCGGCTCCCCGGCCGAGCCCGTCGCCGCCTCCCCCGAGGTCGACGACTTCGCCCCGCTGCGCGCCGCTGGCATTGACCCGGCCCGCGCCGTGGCGCTGACCGTCGCCCGGTCGCTCTTCTCTGACTACGCCGTCGAGGACACGCTCCTCGCCGCCGACTGGCTCCTCGACGACGCGCCGCTCGCCCCGGCCGACCACCCGGACCTCGTCGCTCGTGAGCGCGCGGTGCAGGCGGGTCTCCTCCCCCGCGAGGAGGACGAGCTCCCCTTCAACGTCACGACCGGCACGCCCTGCGACCTCCTGTCGTTCGACATCGTCGACAGCGACGGCGACCGCCTCCGGATCCGCGAGACGGTCGAGGGCAGCCTCGCCGTGTCGACCAACGGCGGCGAGGAGCGCGAGCTCGCGGGCACCGACCTCCACGCCGTGATCGCCTACCTGGAGCGCGCGGTGCGCGACGGCGCCCCCAGGGCCGCCCTCCGGCAGGGTGGGTTTAGCCTGCGCGCCTCGTCGAGCGAGGGCGAGCTCCTCGTCTGGGGCGGCGGCGTCTTCCTCACGAAGGAGGCGGCTGAGAACCTCCTCCGCTTCCTCCGCCGGTCGGCTTGACCGTGAACCTCTACGCCCCCACCCTGTTGCCTATGGACTTCAACGGCTACGGGATCACGGGCAAGGTCGCCGACGGCGTGCTCCACGTCGAGGGCACGACCCGGCTCTCTCGGATCGCGCTCAACGGCGAGAACCACGAGGCCCCGGTCTCGCTCCCCCTGGCCGAGATCGGCAAGGTCAAGGTCTCCCGCCCGAACCCCGTCCTCGCGCCGCTCCTGAACGGCCGGGCGACGATCACGACGAAGGCCGGGAAGACCTACGTCCTGCACTTCAGGCGGAAGCACCTCGCCGACCTCGACCGGCTGGCGGCGGCCCTGCCCCGCTGACCACCCCCGAAGGCCCTCGTCGCACCCGCGGCGGGGGCCTTCGTCGTGCCCATAGACAGCCATGAACCTTCATGGTTACTCTGAATCCATGACCACGAACGCAGCCACCGTCTCGCGCCAGCTCGGGGCCGCCGGGTACACCACCATCGCCCCGGAGGACCAGTTCCGCCGCGAGGGCACCTACGTGGAGAAGTCCAGCCGCGACGCCGTCAAGGTCGGCTTCTCCCACCACGTCATCACCGCCCGCGTCCGCCGCTACGCCGACGAGATCGCCGGGGTGCTGCGCAAGCTCGGCTACGCCGTCGAGGTGCGCGACGTGCCCGCCGACCACTACCTCGCCCTCTACGTCAAGAAAGGGAGCTGACCGTGAACAAGACGCCGAGCATCTACGCGCAGGCCCTCGCGAACGCCGAGACGAGCAACCTCGACCGCGTCCGCCGGGCCGAGCACCTCGTGAGCCTCACCGAGGCGCAGTACGGCCGGGGGAGCACCAACAAGAACTCCCCCGCCTACGACCCCGAGGCGGCGTTCGCGCTCTACTGCCGCGAGAACCCCCACCTCGACATCTGAGCCCCTTCCACGTCGGCCCCCTCCCCGGACACCCGGGAGGGGGCCGTCGTTCGTCCTGAGCATTTCTAGGCCGGTTCCGACGCCTACTCCGCATGGCCCTCCGACCTGAGACCCGCGCCGCCTTCCTGGCGGACCTCACCGACCGCCGCCACGGCACGATCACCGGCTACACCTATGGGTGCCGCGCCCGGTGCTGCCAGGCGGTGCAGGACGCGCGCAACGCCGCCTACTCGGCCACCCGCCCGTCCCGCGCCACCCCCGAGGCCCAGGCCCGCCGCGCGGACACCGCGAAGCGCCGGGCAGCGGTGCTCGAAGACGTCGCCTTCCTCGTCTCCACCGGCCAGACCTACGGCCCCGACGTGGCGGCCCGCGTGGGCATCCCGGCCGAGGGCCTCTACGACTACGTCCGCCACCACGGCTCCCTCGAGCTGGCCGCGAAGCTGACGTGGCCCGAGACGCCGGAGTGGCGCGAGACCTCCGAGTTCGACCTCCGGGCGTCGCTGCGCGTCGTCCGCCCCTGATCTCCAACGCCGGAGACCCCACGGACCCACCTCGAAGGGGGGTCTTTGCCCCCTCTCTCTATTACCTCTTTAAGAGTGCTGCTTCTTAGAGAAGGAATAAGAGGAGACGCAAAAGACCCACCTCCCAGGGGGCTTCCCCACCTCTAGGAGCCCGCGTGACAACTGTCGAGTTCACCTGCCCCGTCTGCGCCCACGTCAAGGCCGACGCCTCCACGTTCCTCCTGGTGATCTGCGCCTCCGACCCCGACCGCAGCTTCTACCAGGCCCCGTGCCCGTCCTGCCGCGAGATCGTCACGCGCCAGGCCTCCCCCGCCGTGGCCGACGCCCTCACCGGGCCCCGCGTCCTGCCCCCGGTTCGCGTCCTCGCCTTCCCCGCCGAGGCCCTCGAGCCCCGCGTCGGGCCTCCGCTCACCAGCGACGACCACCTCGACCTCATCCTCGCCCTTCGCACCCTGGAGACGACCCCATGAGCACGTACAGCCTCGACCTCCCCACCGGCCCCGTCGTCCCGCGCTACCGCGTCACGGCCCTCTTGCGCGAGGCCGCTGATCACCTCGACGCCGTGGGCCTCGTGCAGGGCCGCCTCTTCGACTACGGCCCCGACGGCTACCCGTTCGTATCCGCCTACAGCCCCGAGGCCGCCACGGTCTCGTGCTGCGCCCACGGCGCCGTCGAGTACGCGGCCCGCCGCGAGAGTCACGGCGCCCGCGCCCACGTCGCGGCCCGCGCCTTCGACGAGTACGTCGCCGCTCACCACGCCGACGAGCTCGCGGCCCTGCGCTCGGCCGTGGACGACGACGGAGAGATCACCGACGCGGCGTACCGCGCGCAGAGCACCCGCGACGGCGCGGCGTGGAACGACGCCCCCGGCCGCACGAAGGACGAGGTCGTCGCGGCCCTGCGCGCGGCGGCCGACGCCCACGAGGCGAGCACCCGGTGAGGGCCCTCGTCTGCCGCGTCCTCGGCCACCGCTGGGGCCCGTGGACCTACCAGTTCGTCAACGTGGGCTGGTCGACGGTCGGCTTCCGCGTCCGCTGGTGCCGCACCTGCAAGCTTCAGCAGGAGCAGCGCGCATGACCACGATCACCGTCCACGCCGTGCCCGGCGCGCTCCGGCGTGGTCTCTGGTGCGACGCCCACGCGCTCCCCCACGTCGAGGAGCTCACCGTGTGGGGCCTCGCCGCCGACGGCGCGTTCCTGCGCCTGAAGGACATCAGGAGGTGCTCGTGAGCGTCTTCCTCGCCCCGATCCCGTCGCGCCGCGTCAGGGCCCTCTCCGCCCTCCGGCGTCTCTTCCGCCGCAACCGCTTGCGCGGTTGGACCGAGGTCGGCTTCACGACCGAGCCGTAGCACCGAAGGCCCCGACCCCTCACCAGGGGCCGGGGCCTTCGTCGTTTCACCACCCGAGAGCACCTCGGCCCCCGATCCGACGCCTCCGCTCCATGAGCACCCCCGGCGTCCCCGCCCCCTCCGACGAGCTCGTGGCCGCTGCCCTGGCCCGCTACGCGGCCACGCCTCCCCCGCCGCTGTCCCTGGCGCAGGAGCGCGTGCTGCGCCACGTCTTCGAGGGCCTGGAGCGCTGACACAGCCGTTCGCCCCGGCGAGCCTGTGTGTCAGGCCGCAACCCGCTCCCTGAGCTCCACGGCCTCCGCCGCGTCCCACGCTGCCCTGTTCCCCACGCCCGAGGGCTGGAGCACCACCTCGAACAGCGCCTCGACCGCGGCCCGCTGGCGCTCGAGGGTGAGCGCCGCCCACGCCTGCCCGACGTGCTTCACGCCCACGAGCCCCTGAAGCGCCGGAGCCCGCCGCGCAGCGCTCAAGGCGCCCTCCGCCGCGTCCAGCACGCCGCGCAGCCTCCGCGAGGCCGTGGCGAGCTGCTCCCGGGTGATCGCGCCGTCGGCGAAGGCCTCCGCGAGGCCCTCCAACCGCTCTCGGGCCTCGCGCGCCTTCGCCCGCGCCTCCTCGGCCTCGGCGTCCCCCGTGGGCGCGAAGCTGGTCAAGAAATCAGGCTGAGACACCCGCGCGATCACCGCAGCCGCGACGAAGGCGTCGACCGCTGCCCGGGGCGCGTAGACGTGCTTTCCGGTCCTGCACGAGTAGACCGCCCTGCCCTGGCTCGACGTCGCCCTGATCGTCTCTCCGCAGACACCGCAGTCGCCGAGGGACGTCATGAGGTTCGAGGAAATCCGCCCGCGTCGCGGCGCCGTCCCGAGGGTGCGCGCGGGGTCCGTGAGGACGCGCACCAGCGCCCGGTGGGTCTCGACGTCGAGGATCGCCTCCCAGGCGCCCACGCCCACTTCCGCGCCCTTGTAGACGCGAATCCCGGCGTACCGCGGGCTCATCAGGCAGGTCCGCACGCCGTGCGAGCTCCACGGCGCCTTCGACTTCATTTCGTCGGCCCGAGAGCTCTTCAGGCCCCGCCGCGACCATTCCTCCGCGATAGTCCGCATGGAAGTCCCCGCGAGGGCCTCCTTCGCCGCCCAGCGGATTGCCTCGGCCTCCTCCGGCACCACATCGACGTGGTTCCGGGCATATCCGAAAGGCCGCGCCCCGCCGGTGCTCGGCGCCCCCGTGAGCGCCTTCTGCTCATTCGCGAGCCGCTGGCGCTCGGCCTTGCGCTCCACCTCCGCCCGCGCCACGGCCGCCAGGATGCGCGCCACCATGCGCCCGACGTCCGTCGTCAGGTCGATGTCGCCGCTCGCCGTGGCGAGGCCGACGCCCGTGCGCTCGACGAGTTGGATCAGCACCTCGAGGTCGCTCATCGCCCGCGTTGCGCGGTCGAGGTGCCACACGATGATGACGTCGACGGCGCCCCGGGCGACAAGGTCGAGCACGCTCTCCCAGCCGGGCCGCTTCTTCCCGCCGTAGGCCGAGATCGAGTTGTCGCTCCGGACCTCGACGACCTCCCAGCCGCGCGCCGTCGCCAGGGCGCGGCACGCCGTCTCCTGGCGCTCCACCGACCTCCCCTCGCCCGTCGCATCGAGGGAGGCCCGGGTGTAGATCACGGCTCGCTTCATAGCCATGAACCTTACGCCCTCGCTACGCCGAAATCTCACAACGCCGTCGCGTTGCGGTAGTTCGGCGTAGCGGAAAGCCCTGCTCAACGCAGGGTCCACCGCCCGAACCCCGCCCCCTGGAGCTTCCCCGTGTCCCTCGCCGACGCCTTCGCCGCCATGCCCGCCTGGGACGACGACGAGCGCGCTGACCGCCTCGCCGCCGTCAGACGCGACCTCGCGCGCCGCGCCCGCCGCGTTGCGACCGTCCCCGTGAAGATCTGCCCCCGCTGCGAGGAAGACCTCCCCGCCACGGCCTACGCCGTCGACGAGTCCCGCCCGGACGGCCTCCGCAGCCGCTGCCGCTCGTGCGTCGTCGAGCTCGACCGCGAGCGCTACCTCCGGCGCCTCGGCTGCTAGTTGTTCGCCCAGACGCCCGACGCCTTCTCTGTGCGGGCGAGAGCCTGCCCTCACGCTCCCCGGAGCGCTCCCCGATTGAAGGTTGGCAGGGTCGAAGGTGGTCCGTCCCCTCCCCTCCCTCTCGGGTAGAGCGCTCCGGGGCCGACCCCTGTAGGCGGGCTCCACAGAAGGCCCCCTCACAACCCCCTTTCTAGAGGGCCCCCTACAGCACGCCCCCTGCGAGAGCCCCCTACATAGGGCCCCTCTTGCAGGGGGCGCATAGGGCTGCCTACCGAGGGGTGCACATGGGCTGGGAGACCAGTAATCGCAAGGCCGAACTACCTGGCAACTGGACTTCATTACGCCTTCGCATATTAAGGCGTGACCAATATGCATGTCAGCATCGCGATGCATCAGGTCGCAAATGCTTAAGGCCAGCAACCGATGTTGACCACATTAATCGTGGCAACAATCATGCTGAGGATAATCTCCAAGCCCTATGCTCCTGGCACCACGACCGGAAGTCGGCGGCCGAGGGCGTCGCGGCCCGCGGCCCGGCCCGCTCCTCCCGCCTCCCACCGGAGGCGCACCCGCTGGGCTGACGAGCTCGACTTTCTTTATCGCTATCCGAGAATAAGCACCGTCGCTATTCTCACATAAACTATGATCGTCTCGACTTTCTCATGATCGAACTGCATGATCGTCACCCACCGTGACGACCAGGGGGTGACCCCCTTCCGGGCGATCATGGAAAGGGCGGTGGGGTCTGGCCCTAGCGGTCTGTACGGGTTCAAAGATCACGAAACCCCCCTACCCGTCACGATGAGTTATTGCCATAAAGCCCGATAAAGGGCGACTTTCTCGCAGCAGCACCCGTCAGGGCCCCGCCGCGCGTGCCGATCATGGCCGCCGACGGGGCCTTTTGCACGCGATAAACAACTCTCGAAAGAGGCATAAACTTTGGCTCCTCGCTCCGGACTTCGATGGAACAGCGGCATGTACGCCGAGCACAGCTCCTCGAAGGTGGCCTCGTTCGAGGCTGGCCGAGGCCGCAAGGTCGACAGCGTCGCCGTGTTCACCTCCCGCGACTCCACCTCCGCGGGCCTGAACGCATGGTGGCTCGACGGCGCCCGCACCGTCCTGAACGACGGCGGCTCCCTCCTCCTGGCGCTCCCGCTCTGGAACAACGATCAGTCGGTCTCGAGCGACACCACCGCGTTCTGGGACGGGATCGCGTCGATCCTCGTCTCGAACGGGATCGCCGGGCGCACGATCGTCCGCCTCGGCTGGGAGATGAACCTTCCGAGCTGGCCCCACCGCGTCACGAGCTCCAACCGCTCCGCGTGGGTCTCCAAGTTCCAGTACGCCGCCGCGCGCCTTCGCTCGAAGGCCCCGGGCGTGAAGATCGCCTTCAACCCCAACGAGGGCGGCGACCAGACCGGCGTGTCGATGGCGCAGCTCGCGACCGACCTCCTCGCCTCCTACGACTACGTCGGCCCGGACTACTACAACTGGTATCCGGTCGTGAACGACGAGAGCACCTGGAACACGGTCTACAACCGCTCCGGGGGCCTGAAGTTCTGGGAGGACTTCGCCCGCGCGAACGGGAAGGGCTACACCGTCCCTGAGTGGGGCGGCTACCCCGGCAACTCCGCGGGCTCCGGCTCGAACGGCGCCTTCTACGCCCAGAAGATGATTGGCCGCTTTGCCGCGCTCTCCGCCGCGGGCGTGCCCGTCGTCGAGGCCTACTTCAACGAGTCCGCGTCCTACATCGCGAACAGCCTGTGGAACCCCCAGCAGCAGCCGCAGCTCGCGGCGGCGTACAAGTCGTCCCTCGACTACGCCGCGTCGGGCTCGACCGGCGGCGGCGGCTCCACGGGCGGCTCGACCGGCGGCGGCTCCACCGCGCCGACCGTCGCCTCGACCGTCTCCGTGACCGGCAAGGCGGGCGACACCACCGCCACGCTGACCTACGACGTCACGCCCGGCACCGACGGCGTGACCGGCGTGCGCGTCGCCCGTGACGGCGTCGACTCCGGCGGCTACGGCGTCTACGCCGAGGACCGCGGCCTGACCGACGGCGCGATCGTCTTCGACAAGCTGGTCAACGGCACCGCCTACACCCTCACCGCGACCCTCCTGCCTACCTCCCTCGGCAAGAGCGTCTCCGTGACGGTCACGCCCTCGGCAACGCCGGTCGTGACCCCCGACCCCGAGCCCGAGCCCGAGCCGAGCGACACCGTCGCCGACGCCCTCGCCGCGCTCGTGGCCGCGATCCGCGCGCAGGCCGACGCGACGGACGCCGTCGCCGACGCCACCGAGCGCGTCGGCGCTGCCTACGCCGCCGAGACGGCGTAACCGACCCTCCTAGGAGCTCACCGTGTCTGCGATCTACCCCTCCTTCAAGGAGGCCCTCCTGTCCGGCGGCGTCAACCTCTCCGGTGACGTCCGCGCGATGCTCATCGACAGCGCCGACGAGGCCTACAACGCGGCCGACGTCTTCCTCTCCGACGTCACCGCCGCCGGGATCGTGGGCACGGCGCAGACCCTCGCCTCGAAGACCTTCTCGGGCGGCGTCTTCGACGCGGCCGACGTCACCTTCTCCGGCGTCAACGGCGACAGCGTCGAGGCCGTGATCCTCTACGTCCACACGGGCACGAGCACCACGGCCCGCCTGATCGCCTACCTGGACGGGATCAGCGTCCAGCCCAACGGCGGAAACATCATCGTCTCGTGGGACAACGGCTCCTCGAAGATCTTCGCGCTCTGACGCACTAGGTCACGGGCGCCGCCCGCTGAACAAGGGAGGCGCCCGTGCCCTACGTCGAGCTCGCTCGCGACAGCTTCACCCGCACCAGCACCACCACCCTCGGCACGACGGAGACCGGCGGCCTGGCCTACGCCGTCTCGGCGGGCGCCTGGGGCGTCGCGAACGGCCGTGCCTACATGGCGACGCCGGTCGACGGCTCCCGCGCCACAGTCGATCTCGGCTCCGCTGACGCACAGATCTCCGGCCGCCTCTACAACGTCGGCGCGAACCGGTGGACCGCCCTCGTCGCCGCCGACACCGGAGCGAACCGCTACCTCCTCGAAGTCGAGGACAACGGCACGACCGTCGTCCTCATCAGGGAGATTGGCACCGCGCAAACCGTCGTGTGGACGGCGAACAACGCCTTCACCGCTGGCGACCTCCTCACGCTGGAGACCGCGCGCAGCGGCTCGACGACCACGGTCAAGGGCTACCGCAACGGCGCGCAGATTGGCACCACCTACGCCGACGCGGCGGGCCTGGCAGGCACCCGCTACGGGATGCGGATCGGCGTCTTCCAGACCACGAGCGCCGGTCAGTTCGACGACCTGAGCTTCTCCGTCTTCGTCAACTCCGCCACCGTCACCCCGACCACGATCCCCCCGCGCACCCCTGCGATCGGCGCTCTGTCGATCTCCCGGGGCGCGGTCACGCGGACCCCCGCGACCATCGCCTCCGGCGCCCGCATCGGCACCGTGAGCGCCTCGACGTCGACCCCCGTCGTCACGAACGCGCCGGACCCCACGAACCTCTACCGGGCCCCGCAGCAGGTCGACAACTTCCTGGCGACCTACCCCGAGCTCGCGCCCCTCGCAGCGCAGCCCGCCGCTAAGTGGATCAACACCACGGGCGATCTCGGCAACATCGACACCACGGTTCAGGCCGCCGCCGGGAAGACGTCGATCTTCACGGTCTACGCGATCCCCGGCCGCGACTCCGGCAACTACTCCGCTGGCGGCTTCCCCGACCGCGCCTCCTACCTGGACTTCATCGCACAGGTAAAGGCGCGCATCGGCACGGCGCCCGCCTTCGTCGTCTTCGAGCCCGACGCCCTGGGCCTCACGCCCGCGATGAGCGCCTCCGCTCGCGCCGAGCGCGTCGAGACCCTGCGCCAGGCGATCGACATTCTGGCGACGATCCCGAACGCCGAGACCTACATCGACGCATCGAAGTGGATCTCCATCGCCGATCAGGCGGGGATGCTCCAGTCGGTCGACGTGTCCCGGATCGCGGGCTTCGCGATGAACACCTCCGGCTACGACTCCGAGGCGAGCTGCCACGACTACGGCGCGGCGCTCATCGCCGAGCTCGCCGCCCGTGGCATCAGCGGGAAGCGCTACGTCTTCGACTCCAGCCGGAACGGCGTGGGGCCCCTCACGGAGGCCGATCGCCCGCTCGCGAGCCCGTGGCTCGACACCGCACAGGCCTGGTGCAACCCCCCGAAGCGCCGCGTCGGCCTGAACCCCGGGCCCGTCTCGGGCAAGGCCGGGTGCCGCGCCGCCCTGTGGATCAAGGGCCCCGGCGAGTCCGACGGCACGTTTCCCACGACGGGCGTCTCCAACTACTTCGGCGAGAACGCCCCCAGCGCCGGGACGTTCTGGCCCGCGCACGCTCGCGACCTCCTCGGCCTGACCCCGCAGAAGACCGGCGTCGTCGGAACCACCTTCGGCACGATCACGGCGGACTTCGAGTCGTCGGCGGGCCTGTTCTCGAACCTGTCCCCTGGCGTCGCCCTCGTCGGCGGGCGTCTCCGCATCGACGCGGGCACGAGCTACGCGAACGCGAGCACCGACAACAGCTACACGCTCCTCGGCTCGTCGATCTTCGCCCGGCTCTACGCGCCGCCCGCCACGGGCGCCACGCAGTCCGTCGTGCAGTTCGTCCTCTCCGCCGCGAGCTCGCCCGAGGGCACCCGCCTTCAGGCCGCGATCGACACGGTCGCCAACACCCTGTACGTCGGCGCGGAGTCCGGATATTGGGACGCGAACGCCGTCCGCATCACCTACGACCCCGCCGCGATGGCGTGGCTCCGGTGGCGCGAGAGCGGCGGCCGGACCTACCTCGACACCTCCCCCGACGCGAAGACCTGGACGACGCGAGCCGACCTCGCGACCCCGTCCTACGTCACGAACACCGCGAACATGCGGGCACAGTTCGTGGTCTACAAGGACGCGGGCACCGGCTACGCCGAGGTCGACGACGTCAACCTCGCCCCGGCCCTCGACGTCTCGGCCACGCCGGGCACGGTGACGAGCACCGCCTCCTGCGGCGCCCTGACCGTCGCCCCTGGCGCCGTGACGCGCACGCCGGGCACCGTGGCGGCCTCGTCCACCCTCGGCGCCCCGGCCATCGTTCGCGGCGCGGTCACGCGCACCCCCGCCACCGTGGCGAGCTCGACGAGCTTCGGCTCGCCGACCCTCGCCCTCGGCGCGGTCACCGCGCAGCTCTCGGGCATCGCGCCCACGAGCTCGACCGGCCAGCCCGCGACCTCCGTCGGCCCCGTCACGGCGACGCCCACGAACGTCCCCACGGGCGCGAGCACCGGCTCCCCGGTCCTCGTGCCGGTCACCGTCGCTACGCCTGTCTCCGTCGTTTCTAGCGCCGTTCTCGGCACCCTCGCCGTCTCGACCTCCCTCCTGGCGGCGCCCGCGACCGTGCCCTCCGGCGCGAGCATCGGCCAGCCGGTAGCGCTGCCCGGCCCGGTCACCCGGACCCCGCTCACGCGGCCCGCGGTGGTCACCTTCGGCGCGGTGCAGGCGCTCCCCGGCGCCGTGAACGCCACCCCTGGCACCGTCGGGGCCGCGAGCTCTCTCGGCTCGCCCTCGACGACGCTCCAGCCGATCTCGCTCACCCCCTCGAGCACGTCCTCGACGCCGTTCTTCGGGACGCCGAGCCTCGTCCCCGGCCCGGTCACCCGGACCCCGGCCACGAGGCCGTCAGGCGCGTTTCTGGGCACGTTGTCGGCCGTGCCCGGACCGGTCACCCGGACCCCGGGCAACGTCGCGGGCTCGACGGCCTTCGGCACGCCGACCACCGAACAGGGCCCGTTCACCACGACGCCCGACCCGGTCGTGTCGACCAACGCCTTCGGCGTCATCGACGTCACTGGTCTCCCGCCGCTGCGCGCGACGCCCACGTCCCTGCCCAGCACCGCGAGTACCGGCACGCCGACGACGGCCCTCGGCGCCGTCACGGCCGCGCCCACGACGAGGCCCTCGGCTTCGACCATCGGCACCCCGACCGCGGCCCCGGGTGCGGTGACCGCCACGCCGGGCACCCGGGCAGCGGGGGCGACGCCCGGCACCCCGAGCACGACCGTCGGCCCGGTCTCGCGCACCCCCGCGAGCATCGCCTCGACGTCGTCGCTGGGCTCCATCAGCCCGAGCGTCGGCCCGATCACAGTCACCTTGGTGGGCCTGCCCTCCTCGGCCGTCGTCGGCACCTACGCCCGCACGCCGGGCCCGGTGACCGCCGCGCCCTCGACGCGGCCCTCGAGCTCGACGATCGGCACCCTCGCCACCTCGGCCAGCTACACGGCCGAGCCCGCCGCCGTGCCGGGCACCTCATCCGTGGGCGCTCCCGCGGCCCTGCCCGGCGCGGTCTCGCGCACGCCCTCGACACTCGCCTCGACGTCCACCCTCGGCTCGCTCTCGCGCTCCGTGGGATCCGTCGTCCGCACCGTGGGCGGCCTCGCGTCGACGGCGACCTTCGGCGCCCCGCCGGACATTGTCAGCACCGCCACGGTCAAGCCCGACGGCGTCGCGAGCGTCTCGACCTTCGGCTCGGCCGCCGCGCTCCCCGGCGCGCTGACCCGCCGCCCGGTCCCGGCCGTCTCGACGAATGTCCTGCCGGTCGTGAGCGTCCTGGTCGGCGCCGTCGAGCGCACGCCCGAGCCCGTTGCCGACTCGACGAGCTTCGGTACGCCCACGACGCAGCGCGTCGGCGGCGTCCAGAACATCACCGTCACCCTCGGCCCGCTGCGCGCCCGGTGGGCCGCCCACGGCCTCCGCGCGCGCTGGACGGCCGAGCGGCTCCGCACCTGAACAGGAGGCCCCCGTGGTCGTGCTCCGCCCCGGCTCACGGGAGTTCCTCTTCTTCGACCTCCGCATCGCGGGGGAGGTTCCCAGCACCCCGACCGTCGAAACGGCCGTGGTCGCGCAGGGCACCTCCCCCGCCGAGGGCGATTGGTCCCCCGCGACCTACGCCGACGGCACCGTTCGGCTCATGGCCGACGAGGTGCCCCGGGGCCGCTGGGACGTCTACGCCCGCGTCACCGACAACCCCGAGCGCCCGCTCCTCTACGCGGGCCGCCTCGAGGTGCGTTAGTGGGCCGCCCCGGGCCGATGCCCGACGACCGCTCCGTGAACCGGAACGACAAGGCCGAATGGGACGACGTCCCCGACGTCCCCTACGACTTCGCCGCCGCCGGACGCGGCCTGACCACCGAGCGCACCTGGCACCCGGACACCGTCCGCTGGTGGCTCACGGCCGCCGCCATGCCGCACGCGAAGGACTGGCGCGACGGCGACTGGAACGCCCTGTACGACCTCGCGCTCCTGAAGCAGAAGTTCTACCTCGGCGCCGCGACCGGCGGCGAGGTGACCGAGATGCGTCGCCGCGAGGACGACCTCGGCATGACGCGCGAGGCGCGCATGAAGCTACGCATCCGGTACGTCCAGCCGTCGAGCTCGGGCAATGCCGCCGCTCCGCTCCCGGCGGAGACCTCCGATACCCCGAACAGCTCCGCGAGCGTCGTCCCGATCGCCTCTGCGAGGGACCGCCTCCGCCGCGCCTCCTAGGAGTCCCCGTGCCCACCGAGTTCCTCGACGGCGCCCCCGCCGCTCCCACCGCCCTTGCGGGCACGCCCGCGGTCACGATCTCCGGCACCCCCAGCGTGAACGCGGTTCCCCGCGTCGTCTTCGGGGAGATCGCCGAGACGACGACCGCCCTCGCCGCGAACGCGACGTACTCCGGCGCCATGCGCGACACGGGCTCTGACGCTTCGCTCCGGCCCACGCGCCTTCGCACGACCTACCGCGCCACCGCAGCGGCCAGCGCCGCCGGGTCCGTCGCCCACATCGTGCTCGAGGAGAGCGCCGACAACTCGGCGTGGCACGAGACGTCGCGCCTGCCGCAGCCCGCGGACGGCGGGGGCCACACGTGGGAGTTCATGCTCCGGCGCCGGTACTACCGCTGGCGCGTCGTGAACGGACCCATCGCGCAGACGGCGCTCTACTTCCACGTCGAGCAGGTCCGCACCGACGGCCCCGCCCTCGACGGCCGCGGGAACATCGGCTTTCCGCTGTCGCCGCCCGCGGGCCAGGTGCTCTCGTCGAGCGCGACGATCACCGGACCGACGCTCGACCTCGGCACGAACCACGAATGGGACCGCGTGCGCCTCGCAGTCCTGAACCTCGACACCTCCGCGTCGGGCATCGCCTACATCGAGGTGTCGCCGGAGGGCACGACCTTCCGTGGGCTGGGCCCGACCAACGTCGGCGCGGGAGGCAGCAGCGTGCAGACGGCTGAGGCCGCCATCGGCCCGTGGCGCTACCTGCGCGGTCGCTACGTCAACGGCTCCACGGCCGCTACCGCCGTCGTCCACCTTGGACTGTCGCTCCTGTCCCTGTAACCCGAAGGAGGCCTCGTGCGCGAGATCGTCGCGTCCCCCGCGCACGACCGCGCACGAGGCCTCGGCTTCCTGGCCGCCGCGTGGGTCGAACACTTTTGCGTCCACGGCCCCGGCGACATGCAGGACGCCCCGCTCGACCCCGACCTCCCCGGCGCCATTCCCCTCGGCCTGGAGATGCTCGGCTTCATCGCCGACGCCTACGCGCTCGACGAGGACGGCCGCCGCCTCTACGGCTCTGCCTTCGTCTCCCGCGCGAAGGGCTGGGCGAAGAGCGAGCTCGCGGGCTTCATCGTCCTGTTCGAGGCCTTCGGCCCCTGCCGCTTCTCCGGCTGGGCCCGCGGCGGCGAGACGTTCTCCGTGGGCTCCTTCACCTACACCTACGAGCCCGGCGAGGCGATGGGAAAGCCCGTCACCTACCCCTTCATCCGGTGCCTCGCCACCGAGGAGGGCCAGGCCGGGAACACCTACGACAACGTCTACTCCAACCTCGGCGGCTACGGCGTCGGCTCCCCGCGGCTGATCGACGCCTACCGCGTGCGGAAGAACGACGTCGGCCTCCAGAAGATCAAGCTCACCGACGGCGGCGAGATCGTCCCGTCGACCGCCTCCTCGTCCTCGAAGGACGGCGGGAAAGAGTCCTTCGTCGTCTTCGACGAGACCCACCTCTACGTCACCCCCGAGCTCCACCGCATGTACCGCGTCGTGACCCGAAACCTCACGAAGCGCTACGCCGCCGAGCCGTGGGGCCTGGAGACCTCGACGATGTACGGGCCCGGTGAGGGCTCCGTCGCCGAGCTCACCCACACGCACGCGAAGAAGATCCGCGAGGGCAAGGACGCCCGCGCAACGAACACGTTCTTCGACCACCTTCAGGCCCCGGCCGAGACAAAGGTCGACAACCGCGAGTCGCTGCGCGCGGGCATCATCACCGCCTACGGCGACGCCGCCGCCTACACCGACATCGACCGCAAGGTCGAGTCCTTCTTCGACCCCCGGAACCCGATCGCCGAGCAGCGCCGCTACACGCTGAACCAACCCACGGCCGCGTCCGACTCCTGGCTCACCGCCCCCGAGTGGGAGCGCGGGGAGCTGGCGGGCGCGAAGCTCATCGAGGGCGACACGATCACCCTCGGCTTCGACGGCTCGCAGAAGCGCGCCCACGGCATCGCCGACGCCACCGCCCTCATCGCCTGTCGCGTCTCTGACGGGTGCCTGTTCAACCTCGGCACCTGGGAACAGCCGGAGGGCCCCGAAGGCGAGGACTGGCAGGTCGACCTCGACGCCGTCGACTACGCCGTCGAGCTGGCGCACGTGCGCTACCGCGTCGTCGGCTTCTATGCCGACCCCCCGCTCTGGCAGGAGACGGTCGCCCGCTGGGAGAACACCTACGGCGGCGAGTACCTCATCAGGGCCTCGAAGACCCCGATCGCCTGGTGGACGAACCGCGACACCCTCATGGGCCGCGCGCTCGACCTCTTCGAGGCCGCGCTGAAGGACGGCGAGCTTCGCCACGACGGCGACTCCGTCCTCGGCCGCCACGCCCTCAACGCCCGCCGCCGTCCTCGCCGCGCCCACATGGGCATCGGCAAGGACCACCCGAAGTCGGCAAAAAAGATCGACGCCGTGGTGTCGGCCGTCCTCGCCTTTCAGGCCCGCCTCGACTACATCGCCCAGGCGCCCGCCGAGAAGAAGCGCCGGAAGTCGCGCATCACCGTCCTGAACTAAGAGAGGAGCCGCGTGCTCACACGAACCGACGTGCCGCGCTCCCCCGACTGGTGGCTCTCCGAGCTCCTCCGCCAGCTCGTCGACGTGCAGCGCCCGCAGATCGACAAGAACGCCCGGTACCTCTCCGGCGACCACGATCTCCCCGAAGGCGACGAAGTCCAGCGCCGGGAGTTCAAGAGCTTTCTGAAGACCGCACGCTCGAACTACCTCTCTCTCGTCGTCGAGGCCGTCATCGAGCGCGCCCGGATCATCGGCTTCCGTGCCGGAGCCTCCGACAAGGCGGGCGACGACGCGACGATGGAACTGTGGCGCGGCGCCCACCTCGACGCCGACCAGGCCCTCGTCCACCGTTCCATGATCGGCCTGTCGAAGGCCTTCGTCATGGTCGGCACGCACCCGCGCCGCTCCGGCAAGGTGCTGATCACGGTCGAGAACCCCCGGTACGTGACGACGATCGCCTACCGCGACGACCCGCGCGAGGTCGAGGCGGGCCTGAAGGTGTGGGTCGACGACTTCAACTACCACCGCGCCGCGGTCTACCTCCCCACGAAGACCGTCCTCTACCGCGGACCCCAGGCCCAGACCGGCGACTACGACGCCGTCCTGTACCGCCGTGAGCTCGCGTCGCAGTGGAGTTTCGAGAGCGAGAAGGAGAACCCCGTCGGCATCGTGCCGATCGTCCCCTTCCAGAACCGGCGCAACGCCGCGGGCGTCGTCCTTTCCGAGTTCGAGGATGTCATCGACATTCAGAACCGGATTAACGCGACGCTTCTTCACCGCCTCGTTGCCGAGAAGTTCGCCTCGTTCCGGCAGAAGGTCATCCTCAACCTCGAGCTGGAGACCGAGGAGATCGACGACCCGGACAACCCCGGGCAGACGATCGAGCGCGCCATCGCGCCGCAGCTTCCCGCGCACCCCGGCGTGACGTGGCTCCTCGAGGGCGAGCACCTCGCCATGTGGGAGTCCTCCCAGACCTCGACCGCGGACATCCTGAAGGGCGTCGAGGCCGACATCCGCGACCTCGCGGCCATCACGCGCACCCCGCCCCACTACCTCCTCGGCTCCATCGTGAACGCCTCCGGCGACGCGCTGAAGGCCGCGGAGACGGGCCTCGTCTCCAAGGTGCGCGAGCGCCTGGCGCAGGCGGGCGAGTCCTGGGAGCTCGTGCTCCGGCTGGCGCACCTGTTCAACGGCGACACCGAGCGCGGCGACGCCGACGCTCCCCTCGAGGTCATCTGGGCCGACCCCGAGTCGCGCTCGCTGGCCGAGGTCTCCGACGCCGCCGTGAAGCAACAGGCCGCGGGCGTCCCGTGGCGCTCCCGCATGGAGCTCCTGGGCAAGACCCCCGCCGAGATCGACCGCATGGAAGCCGAGCGCACGCAGGACGCGATGCTCGCGGCCCTGGCCGCCCCGCCCGCGCCCCAGCAGCTCGGCGCCGTCCCCTCCCGGGGCGCCACCGACGACGAGGCCGCGGACGCAGTCGACGCCGAGCTCGACGAGGCGGCATGAGCGAGCGCTCCCTCGCCGCGCAGACGCGGACGCGGGAGCTCCTTCGCGACCGGACGACGCAGATCGTCACGGCCGCGTGGGACGCCCTGCCCGGCCACGCGGGCTACGTCGACGTCGACGCCTTCGTCGCGCGCATTCTCCCGACAATCATCGCCGGGCAGCGCACGACGGCGCAGACGACGTCCGCCTACATCGGGCAGGTCATCGCCGAGACCCTCGGCGAGGCGCCCGCCGTGGCGGCCACCTCGCTCGACGTCACGACGCTTCGCGGCACCGCCCCCGGCGAGGTCTACCAGCGCCCGTTCAAGGACGTCTGGCGGGCGCTGAAGGAGGGCACGCTCTACCGCGACGCCGTCGCCATCGGCCGGGACCGCCTCGTGCGCCTCGTCGACGACGACCTCTCCCTCGCCCACCGCCACGCCGCGCGCCTGTCCCTCGTGCAGAACGACCGCGTCGTCGGCTACCGCCGCGTCGTGCGGCCCGAGCTGGCCCGCGGCGGGACGTGCGGTCTGTGCATCGGCGCATCCGGGAAGCGCTACACGCGCGCGAACCTCCTGCCGATCCACACGCGCTGTCACTGCGAGGTGATGCCGATCGTCGACATCGGCGGCGCCTACGTCGACCCGGGCCGAGAGATCAACGGCCGCGACATCGACGACCTCTACGCCTCCATTCCTGGGACGAAGAGGAACGAGCTCTCGAAGGCCCGCTTCGTCGTACACGAGCACGGCGAGCTGGGCCCGGTGCTCCGCGTCCCCGGCGATGACTTCACCGGTCCTGCCGACCTGAAGCCCGCCGCCTGACCACCCCCCATTACTCCCCGGCGTCGTCCGCGACTGCCGGGGTCTTCGCGCGCCTGGAGCGCGCCCGCATCCCCTGGAGGGAACCCCATGACCGACCCCGCCCCGTCCAACGGCCCCGAGCCCAAGGTCTTTTCTGAGGACTACGTCCAGTCCCTCCGTACCGAGGCCGCGAACTACCGCACCTCGCTTCGGAAGGCCGAGGCCGACCTCACCGCGGCGAACGCGGAGAAGGCCGAGCTGACGACGAAGCTCGCCGAGGCCACGTCCTCGTCCGGCAACGCCGACGCCCGCGTCGCGGCGGCCGAGGCCGACCGTCTGCGCTTCGAGGTCGCCCTCGACCAGGGCCTGCCCGCCACCCTCGCCCGCCGCCTGTCCGGCGCCACGCGCGAGGAGCTGGAGGCCGACGCGACCGAGCTCCTCAAGCTCACCGGCCGCACGCCCCCGAAGCCCGACCCGACGCCGGGCCAGGGCGAGGGCCGCGAGCCGGACACCGGGTCGCTCTCCCCGATTCAGGCCGCCCTCCAGAAGGCGACCGGCCGCTCCACCTCCTCTTCCTGACCCCCTGATCTAGGAGAACCATCATGGCTGTCCGCATCGAGCGCGACGACCTCGCCGAGGCCCTGTCGGGCACGAAGGCCTCTGACATCCTCGACACGAAGACCCGTCAGTCGGTCGTCCTGTCGACCCTGCCGCAGTTCCGCATGGCGAAGAACGTCCACACGCAGCCGATGCTCGCCTCCGAGCCGACTGCCGGGTGGGTGAGCGAGTCCCTCGACGCCTCCGGCATCAAGCCGACCACGTCGATGAGCCTCACCTCCAAGAGCATGACCACGGCCGAGCTCGCGACCATCGTCGTCGTCCACGACAACCTGATCGCCGACGTCGACAACTGGTCCCAGCTCGAGGGCATCCTCCGCGACAAGGTCACCGCGGCCTTCGCCGCGAAGATCGACGAGGCGATCCTCTTCGGCGTCGACGCCCCGGCCGTCTGGACCGACGCGAACATCGTCGGCAAGGCCATCGCCGCGGGCAACGGCGTGCGGAACCCGGTCTCCCCGAAGGCCGACCTCGCTGCGCAGTTCTCCGAGCTGCTCGCCCGCGTCGAGGAGGACGGCTACGACGTCACGAACCTCTTCGCGATCACCGCGCTGAAGGCTCGCCTCCGTGGTCTGCGCGACCAGGCCGGGAACCCCCTGTACCTGAACGACTTCCGCGACGACAACCGCACCGGTTCCGTCTACGGATACCCGATCGAGTACATGGACCGCCGGGCCGCGAAGCCCGCCGTCGCCCAGGCCATCGCCCTCGACCGCTCGAAGTACCTCGTCGGCATCCGCGAGGACATCACGGTCACCGCCTCGAACCAGGCGACCATTACCGGGATCGGCAACCTCTGGGAGCGCGACTCGACGGCGCTGCGCTTCGTCTTCCGCCTCGGCTTCGGCTCCTTCGTGGCCCCGCTGGAGCTCGACGGCTCCTACCCGGCCGCGGTGCTCCAGCCCGACGCCACCGCCTGATCGGGAACGGGAAACCTTCATGGCTAAGACCGCAACCGTCTACGACCCGCTCGGCTCGCCCGTGACGGTCTCCGAGGCCCGCGCCGACGTCCTCGCCGCGCGCTTCGGCTGGAGCCGCACGGCCCCCGCCACCCCGGCAACCGCCCCGGAAACCCCGGAGACGCCCGCGCAGGAGCCCGAGGCCCCTGCGGAGCCGGAGGCCCCCGCCGAGCCCGCAGCGGCCGACGAGCCGGAGGCCGAGGCCCCCGCCGAAGAGGCCCCGGCCCCCGCGCCGAAGGCCTCGACCCGCAAGCCCAAGAGCGACTGAAAGGCGGCCCCGTGGGCATCGACGTCGACCCTGAAGACCTCGCACAGCTCACGGGGCGCCCGGTGGACCCGCAGAGGTTCGCCGCTATCGACCGTGCGGCCCGACAGCTCATCGCCTCCGTTTACACGGGCGACCTGAACGCTGCTACGGGCCGCACGGCCGACGTGCTCGGCGCCAACATCGCGTCGATGGGTCTGGCGATCGATCGCGCGGCCAATCGCGTGACCGTCGTCGCCGCGGTCGACAATCTCGTCAAGGGCACGGCGGGAGCCGCCGTGCAGTCCCTCAACATCGCGCTGGGTCTCGCCGAGAC
>JAYDZH010000007.1:0-21642 GCA_034509085.1 Spinus yarrellii
CCGAGTCTTAGCAGGGCTTAATCCAAGGTTTTATTCAGGAGCTCTGGGGAGCTCCTGCACCTCAGGGGGCCTCCTGCCGAGAGCCCTGGGCCTTGTGCCAAGGTTATAAAGGGAGGAGAAAACCAAAAGTAGGTAACATTTTACCAACCAATAAATGACCCAAAGGGATGGGCACTAAGGAATAGACACTTAGGACAGTGTATAAAACAAGTTTCAGTGGGCTGACCCCTAGCCTCTGGCTAATTGATCGATGTCTTGGACCGAAGCTTCCAGATGAAGGGGATGGGATGCTGGGTGACTGACAGAGAGCCAGGGTGGGGATTTGTGGAAGACTTCATCAAGGAAGTGGAATTACATAGGTAAAGGGATGGAGGTACAATTTGGGACAAACTATTTGGGAAAACTACGGGGGTACAACCAAAACTACTTCAAAGTGTGGGAAACTGAGCCACGACTTCTTCCCCAAGGGGGAGAAATCCTGGGCAGGGGCAGGTCGACCAGCTCCAAGGGAACTGCCTCCTCAGCCCACCTTGCACTCAGTCCCGGGTAAGCTCTTCTTTTGCCGGCCAGGAAAGGAAGGAGGGCTCCACACACACTGCCAGGAATCCAACCAGGTTTATTCAGGGCGAGGCAGAGGGTCCAGGAAGGGTCCAGGGTGGCTGGAGGAGAGCAAAGCAGGGGCACAAGGAGGGTGAAGGGGAGCAGGTGGCAAAGAAAGCCAGAATAGATGCGGGGACAGGGTTTATAACGATTTAACAAGCAGGAGGGTCCAGGGTACACGGATCCAATGGAGAGGGGAACCAGGGGAGGAGCTGGAGTGGAGTGATTTGGGGTACACGAATGAAAGAGGGGAAGAGGGCGGTGTTAAAATACAAACCAATGGGGAAGGAGAGAACTCAGAACTTTCCAGAACATGGGGAGGGAGCCGCAGTTGATTGATTTCACACAAGAGTGTCCTCCCACAGCATCCTCACCTCACAGTCCTTGGGGTCTCCTCCCACATCAAAGTATTACAAAATAGAAAAACATACTACAAGATCAGCTGACTCTCTTTTCCCCTCCAGTTCCTCATGCATTGGGGCTGGCCTTCCTTGGGGGAAGGTGTGTCAGTGTACTGATCCCATCCCCTTTATTGCTGCAGGAGGGCTTGGAAACACTTGAAATGGTCCTTTCCACTTTTCTTTAAGCACCTTGTTGCTGTTCTTTTTGACATAAGACACAGTCCCCAGGTTGATGAGGATGTACCTGCGCATCCAAAGACATCAGGGATGGTCATACCCAAAATTTCTGCAGAGATGAGAGCACTTTTCACAAAGATGGTAAAAAGGGACTTAAATTATCATTTCCTACCACATGACTTTCTCTCAAAGGGATAGGAACTTGGTAAGGTCTTCCATTAAGCATTTCATGTGGATTGACTTTTTCTTTAAAAGCCACTGGCATTCTGATCCTCAGTAGTGGCAGGGGAAGCACTTTTGGCCACTTTAGTGAGGTTTCCTGGCAAATTTTACTAATTTCTCTCTTTAGACTCTGATATTTTTTCTCACAGCCTTGCTCCTAGGCAATGACGTCCATGGGCTAATTTGGTCTCATTTAACTGGGAGTGTTTTGCATAAATTTTGTACAGTTTCAGCTATGGAATGAGAATATCTATCTGCTGGCATTCCAAATGGAATCGCTAATCTCAGTGGTATTTCTTCTACTATGACTTGAAGTATGCCTAAAGCTTTGCTTGGTGTGACAAGGAAAAGCCTCTGGCCACACAGAAAATGTGTCCACTAAACCCAATAAGTATTTATATGTACTTCCTGTTAACTCAGAAAAATGTCTTTGGCATTAATCTCCTGCACTGCTTCCCTTTTTTGGGAGCCCTAAGGGCAGTCTTTTGTAACACTGTGCATTGATCTGTAAGCAGATTTTACATTTCACTTGTTGCAGTCCCTGTCAGCCTAACACTAAGTAGCTGCCTTTCCAAATTGTCTGCTGTGCCTTCAATACCCCAATGGGTTTCTTTATCTTCTCTAGTTTGTGTCATTATTGCTTGAGGCACTCTAACTTGTTGATTTGTTGCTACCCACCACCCTTCAGGACTAAATCAGATATTTATAGTTATATATCAGAAATATATTTATATATTAGATATATTATTTTGCTGAATGATTGTTTTCATCATGGTGTTTTGTGTCTGATTTGGAAAGGTTCACAACTTTGGAAAGAATTGAAAACAAGATGCTTTGTTCTGCCACCTCTCTTGAAGTTCTGTCTGCTTTGTCTTGCCTGAATTGATGAGCTTTGCAGATTGAGGAACATGGAAGGGTTCAAGGCAGTTGTTGTCTTTAGCACCACATCTTTGGTTCCAGGAGTACACCCTGCTACTTCAGGAAAACCAGTGAGCTCCTTTTTGCTCTGCAGCAGACATAACCATGTGCAGGACATAAACTGACATTTTTTTCCCATTTACTTTGATGCCAATTCTATCAATCAGGACTGTGGCAACTCCTGCTCTGAGGAGTACTGGTCACCCCTAGAGGCAATGTCTAGATGTTCTTTTAAGAAATATGCTCTTTTCCACAGGGTTCTTTCCTGCATCCCCTTTGAGATAAATATGGAGTTACTGTCCAAGGCAAAGGCACTCATGTATGAACAGTGCTAAAGGTGCAGTCAAATCTTGTAGCTCCCAAGTAGGGACTGTCATCAATGTCTTTTTTAGATATCAAAAGGTTGGACATTTTGGAATCTGGTGTACCACCTCCTCAGATTCCTTTCATGGTTCATACAAAGGCTTTTCCAAAACTCCATGACTGAGGATCCATAACCATCATAAGCCAATGAATCCCAAAAAGGGACACAGTTCTTTTACAGATGTGGGCTCTGATGTTTTACAAATTGCTTCCTTTTTTTCTGTCCCCAAACTACACCATCCTTGTGGCTGTGGAAGCCAGAAAACCAGGCATGGGCAGATATGGACGAGGTCTTGAAAACAAAGACAAGACTTTGTCACATGGAAAATGACCTTTTGGATGGTCATATTCAAGCCATTTTCAATGACATACTTTTATTCCTTCTCTCTCTCCCTGTAATGACTGGACAATGGTTTCCTTGGTGCCAGCTGATTAAATTCAGGAGTAAGCGTGGGTATGAAGAAAATGTAGGAAGGAAGGAAGGAAGTCAGATGATCATGAACTGAATAAAACATATTTTTCCAGATGCATCAGTAATTTCAGTGGCCTCCTGCAGTCAGACCAACTATCAACCTGTAATTGTGTTCATGGTCTCCCTGGCCTTTCCATGTAATCCCCTCCTGTAGAGCACCTGGGTGCTTGGGCATGCTGCTGGCTTGCGTCCTTTGAGGAGCCTGGGATGAGGAAAGGTCGGGGGGTTGTGTCAAAGAGATGATATTTGAGTGACTGTGTACGTGCTGGAAGCCTCACAGACTGATAGGCCCACAACAGGATCGCCCCATGCTGGCAGGGCTGCACCTTGCTGCCCTGGTTAGAGGTGTTAAGATGCTCCTTTGCCACAGAGAGAGCCAAGTGCAGCACTTTAGTGCAGAAACACTTCACTAGCCCTGGTTTGCACAGTAGATGCAGCCACTGGGGTTGGTGGAGTGCCCCTTTCTGCACTTAGATATGGGCAGAGTCAGTCATGGCACAGGGCAGGGCATTCCCAGCCTGTGCCCATTGTGAAATCCCTCTGTCCCGACTGTGTCACATATCACTCCTCAGTGACATCCCAGCCAGCCTGGCACATGGAACTCCCCGTTTCCAAGGACACGTGGCCATTGTCACTGGCACAGGGCAGGACTGCTCAGACCCTTCGGCGGCTGCAGCGAGAGCGGAGGTGTCAGAGCCACAGCGAGTGTTGTTCCAACTTGGTTGGTTCCAGCACTTGTTGTTCAGGAGACCGAACCACCCACTGAGTGGAGGTAATTCTTTACAGTTCTGTGCAGAAAGGGGGACTCAGGGACACATTCACAAAGGCAGCAGCACAAGAACCCAGAGTGTTTGAGTATTTCTACATTTGGGCAAAGAAAGGAATTAGTGTTCATTGACTGCAAGTTCCCTAGTTCTCTTCAAAAAGAGTGTTTTGTCTGCTCTGGGGTAATGATCCTCTCACTTCTCATGCTCAATAGTCTGCATGCTCAGTCTCTCCCTTCTACTTAGTGAGAGATTTCTTGAGTGTGAGGCCATGGTCTGCCCCTGCTGGAATGGCCTTTTACTGTGCCAGAGCTGATTCAGCACAGGTGCTGTGTTGGCTTTATCAGTTTGCTCCTTTTCTTGAGGGTTTGTCCAAACGTCCTTGTGCCCATAAATTCTGCAATCTTTGTGTCCACCATCAGAGGTACATCCTTCTTCCCAAGCCTTTCTTATCTCCCCTGTGTCTGAGCTCACTGAAGCCTGTCAAGTCCTCCACACCAACAAGGCAAATTCAGCCAAGAAGTAACCTGCCTTTCCAAGGCCTGGCCATCACTTCCAGCTTTTTGGCTACTTCTTGTTTCATGGGAATCATCTCCCTTCTTGCTGATGAGCCTTGAAAGCCACAAAGACCAAACACCCAAGAACACATTTTCCTAAGAACTATTTTACATTTTGCAGGTTTTTCAGCAGGATCAGTGGCTGTGTGGGAGCAGGAGCACCCGAGGCAGAGCAGGATGGCGGAGCTGCGGGCCTGGGCAGGATGCAGTGAGTTCCGCACGGCCCCGATCCGCACTGCGTCCCGCAGGGTCCCCAGTGCCACTGCCATGCCTGTCAGGGTGACCCAGAGGTCCCAGGGCCAGCAGGTGAGGGGCAGGTGTGGGGCTCTGTGGGTTGGCAGTGGGTGGGGCTTGGCCATGGTGTTGGTGTCAGGTGCTGCTGACCCCGTGGGACCTGTTGGGCAGGGCTGGGGCCCCACTGGTGCTCCAGGGGCCCCTTTGAGGCAGCTGCCCGGGGGGGAACGACTCACAGGGATGACATGGAGGAGGTGTCCATGGGAGTGGGAGGTTCTCTGAAGGAATTGGCTCTCAGAGATGACACTGAGGAAGTGCCAGTGGAAGTGGGAGTTTGCCATCATGGATGGAAATGGCACTCAGGGATGACACAGGAGGTATCAGTGAAAGTCACATGTTCTCTGTTCTTTGACACTCAGGAAATTCATGCTCTGGCCTTGGCTTCTGGCCAAAATGCATGGACTTCACATGGTTCCATGTTTGTATTTCACTCACGGAACATGTCAGGATAAAGGAAACTCCCTAAAATTACTTTTTGCTATTAGGAGTGGCCATGCCTTTATTCCTGGCTGTGATGCATTGTGGAGAGCTCCAGCCACGTGCACACCAATTCAAAGCTTTTCTATTTATTGATCCACTATTAGTAAACAAATAAATTAATCTTCATTGGTTCTAACTTACAGAATTCCTTCCATTAATTAATACTCCATCTTCTACTGGGTAGTGATGTCTCCCTTCTCATGGTAATTAGTCCACAATTTTCAGTCCATTCCTCATAGCTTTTTCAATTATATCTCAGCCAATTTTGCCTTCAGAATGAAACATTTGGATGGCAGTATTTGTTTTTGTTAAAAAATGTACCTAGGCTGATACACATTTTAGTGATTTTTAACCTCCACTGGAATGTGACAGATTCTGTACTAGATGATGAGATCAGCCAAGCAACCCAAATTTTGTCACATCTGACTAACTTAGGAGAAACTAATTCCATTTTACATCCATGGAAATTGCATCTGGAGCTGAGGAAAAGAGAAAGGGTTTTCATGCATGTTGAGAGGTGAAATTCAGATTGTGCAGGTGAAATTCCATGATGTTCTTCCCTAGTGCCAAATAAATCCCAGTGTCAGGTGCTGCTCTGACATTCAGATCTCTTTTGTGAGCCTCTCCGGTTTGTTAGCTGAGCACTGACAAGGTCAGTTGTACTCAGGCATCTGATTCCAAGGGGGAATATAAAAATTCCCTTGTGCCTATAAATTCCAGCAATTGGGAAAGGATGGCTTGCTACTTGAAGGCTTGGCTGCACTAAAGGCTGAGTGAGGGTCGCTCTCTCAGGGCACTTTTGGAGCTGGCTGCTTTCAGAGGGAGAACTGTGTCAAAGCAGCCCTTTTTGGTGACGTGACAGCAAAGCTTCACAAATGCAGCTCTTGTTTAAAATGAAGGGCCTAGTTAATCAGCAGGCATCGAGAGTAGGCTGAAGTTTTTACAGAAGATTTCTATTTCCTTTCAGCCAAATGCCAGCGAGGCGTCGCACAGTGGAAGTGTGCAGGATGTCAAATTGTATAACCCACTTGGAGGTATGGTTGCCTTTCATATTTTGCTCTAGGGTCTGTAAGATTTTCAACTTGGTAATTCATTTTTGCTGCATATTCACGGGACAGGGGATCTCTTGTGTTCAGAGCTCTGAGCTAGAGGTGGTTTGCCCTCAGGTCAGCCTTGCAGTCTCTTGTCACTGAATTCAGCCACATGTTTCTTATACCCTGAGAAAGCCTGCTAGTCCTTCCTTGTTCCCATACTGCTTGATGGGTTGGAATTCGGAGCATGGAGGTCAAGGTTTGGACCACATTATGCACTTAAATTCACAGTCTTGGCAGCTAAGGTTTTGGTTTTGGAGCGCCTAGGCACTGTTATTATCCAGTAAATTCAACTGGGAAATTGAAAAAAAATGACCTTGATGAAGTAACTTAGAGAATTTCATAAGGTCATGCTTGATTTAACTATTTGTCTTGGTCATTAATAGGTTTGCAGTAATTCTGCATTGAGTTCTTCTCAAGAAAATTTAACAGAAGATATTGATATCATCTTGCCCACAGATTCTATCATTTCCCACAAGGCACAACGTGCTTAGGTGCTGCCATTTGTATTAATGTTTTCTCAGTGCTGTTTCTCCAAGGAGCCTGGCTCCAGGCAGACATAAGGTGCACATTCCTCTTCCAGGCACTCAGTGATGCTGCCTGCAGCAGAGAGCTGAGCCAGGTACAGCCAGCTGCCCTGAGAAAAACAGGCTCTCACCTGGCTGTGGCTGCAGTCACCTGCCTGCAGGGACATCCCTGCCCCTGCAAGTGCAGCTCTTGCTCTGCCTGAGCCCAGTGCAGAGCATTTTAAGGCAGCATCATGGTGGCTTTTTGGAGAGACAAAACTCAACTTCTGAATTTCTCCTTGGGGACATTCTGTTTCACATGGTAATGAGGATTTGTGTGATTCTTGGTGGTGGTCTATTTAGATCCTAAAGGAATACTTAACATTGAATACCTGGGGTCTGAGAACTGGCAGTAATGAGATAGTTGTAGAACTTGGTGGCAATTTTGCTTTGGGTTGGCACAGGGAAACTTAGGTGAGACAGGTCTGCTTGCTAGTAAGGTACAGGGTGCCTTTGCAATATGATCCATACAGTGCCAGTTAGGGACTGGGCTTTTTCACAAAAACAGAGAATATGTGAGTTCCAAGGGATCCACAAGGATATGCAAGTGCAGCTCTGTCCCCAAGAATCCCACCAGGTGCCTGTGGACCTTGTCCAAATGTTTCCTGAGCTCTGCTGGACTTGGTGCCATGAGCCCACGAAGTTGTGGACAGCCTGTCCCAATGTCTGACCACCCCCTGGTGAAGAGATCTTACCAAATTTTCATTGTAATGCTTGGTTATGGTTTCAGGTAATTTTTGTCAGATGTCATTCAGGGGTATGATTTTAGGAGGTGTTTTGCTTGAATGCTGTGGGAAGTTTCTGTATCTACATCAGATTGAACTTCTCAAAACCATTAGTAGTGCCTTCACTCGACCACTGGCACGTTTACATTGTTCTAAATTAATTGAAGTGTGTGATGTTTTTGCAATTAGGTTTGCAGGCAAATATCAGAGAGGCATGGTGCAAGGCACAGCAAGGGGAGGAAGGCATCAAAAGTTGGACCTACATTGAAAGACTGAAGGAGCGTGTAAAGAAAGGTCAGTCTCTGCATGTGTGATGGGAGAGACAAAGCTCCTGGATTTCTCACCAGTACTCATGAAGTTTCCATCAGCCAGCAAGCACGAGTTCCTGGTTTCAGAACAGTGCCGCGTGTGTCATATCCTCTCCCTCGACCTGCTGGCCATGCTTCCCCTGACGCAGCCCAGGACACGGTTGCCTTTCTGGGCTGCCAGCACACGTTGCCAGCTCATGCCCAGCCTCTCATCCAGCAGCACCTCCAAGTCCTCCCCACCTTCATCCCAAAGAGTGCCTCGGTGCCAGGGCATGTCCCAGCCCCAAAGATGCAGCACTTTGCTCCTGCCCTGGTTGAATCTGGTGAGGTTCCCAGGGCCCTACTCACCAAGGTTCTCCATGTCCCTCTGGATGGCATCCCAGGACTTTGGTGTTGGCAGATTTGCTGAGGGTGCATTTAATCCCACTGCCCATGGCATTCTTGACATAGTCACTGCTTGAGCTTACAGACTGGGGAAATCATATAAAAGCACCATGCATACAAGTAATTTTTCATAAATACCACCCCTCCAATATCACTCCTTTACCAGGGATTTTTAATGACTGTTTCTTCCTAATGCCTTCCTGTTTGGATTCTTATTGATCTATAAATGCTGAACAAATAGAGTTTCAACAGTCTCAGGACATCCTTTTGAATTAACTTCCTTGCCTTCTCCCAACCCCACATTTGACAATTCTTTTTCTGTTTTTCCTTTACTGAAGTGAAAATTCCCGAGCCCAGGAGAGCCCCATGCAGCTCTCCAGATCTTGTGCCTGAGAGGAAGAGAACGATGCCCACAAACCCTGCCAAATTCTTCCAGAGGCCTTTCAGGACTGTTTCTCAACGACCCATCAGAGACAGGGTGATCCATTTACTGGCTCTGAAGAATTACAAGAAGGCAGAGCTGCTTTCCTGCTTAGAGAAAGAGGGGGTTGTGGAAAAGGACAAGGAATCCCTTGGAAAGATCCTTCAGGAGGTGAGATGCTGGCATTGCTGCTGGCAGTGCTAACTCTTGGCTGTCTTACTTCAGGGTTTCAATCAGAACCTAATGAGAGGCTTAGGAAATGCTCCTTGTTTACATTTTTCCACCAGCTTTACCCAGTTTCCCCCCAAGGGCAAGTCCATGTGAGGAAAGAAAGAAGCCTTCCAACTTCAGAGGCATTGTTGTTGTTTTTCTAGAATGGCTGGCAGTGATGAATTCTTGTGAATGCTGTTCCTTATTTTAATCCTCTCTCTTCTCCTTCCACTGTTTAACTGCTTCATGGAGTAACTTCACAGGGTGAAACTCTCAGCTGGGTGAAACTCTTAGCTGAAGTCCTTAAAATATCCTGGGACAGGTTTCAGAGGAGACAATTTTGGTAGCTGCATAGGGCAGTATTTCACTTGAACAGAGCTGGTGGCCTCTCAGTGGTACCTGGCTTCTGCTGGGATCTGTGGGGATTGGGAACGGTGTTCCAGGCAAATCCTCCACGATAGAGGTGGTGGTAGCCCAGCTTTGAGCACAGGGGTTCTCTGCTGTTATGTGGATCCAGTCTTCAACTTCCTTAGCACTTATTATTATTCAGTGACTTCTCCTGTTGTCCTTTTAATTCCACTGGTATTTCTTTATCACTTCTTTATCACTCATACAATTCACATGGATTGAAGGATGCAGTGGCTGTTTCCTTCCTTTTTCAATATTCCCTGTCCATGTAGGCTGTTGCTGAATGATGCAAGCATTAAGTAGCAGCTCAAGTAGCAATATTTCCTTTTTACCTATGAAAGAAGGAATTCTAGGATTTCAAAGCTCAGCTCCTTAGAGGATAAGAGGTGAAAAAAATGTTACCTTTCCCTTTCTTCTTATCAATGTTGAAGGAGATTTTGAGAGAGTAGTTTCTTGTTTGCAGTGTGAACTGCCTCAAGGTACTGGTTTGCATTCTGAAAGGCCTTTGTGCCCAGCACTACATCCTGAAAACTGTTACTCACATTTCTCTGAACTTCATAGGCAGGTGGTGCTGGTTTTGGGTATAGATGAAAAACCAGGAGGGTGAACTTGCTGTTCTCTTATACTCACAGCCTTCCTTCTCTTCCAACGCAGCCTTAGTTCTGCTTTTAAGAAGTGAATTCCTGATTCTGGGTATCTTGGTTCCTTTTAAGCTGTTGAAATGTAGCTCTAGGTAGGTTATCTCATACAAGTGTTCCACAGGAAGCTGTAGTTTCCTCTGAGCAGGCACTTGAGAAAGAAAAGCAGTTTTGTTTGCAGAGACAAATGCCAGCATCCTGTGGTGCTTCATGGGATGGTGAAAACATGCCCTGTTAGAGGCCAGGCTGTGCTCTGCCATGGCAATGCAGCTGGGTGGAACAAGAAGGCAGCCAGTGTCCTCCTGAGGGTGGAAAAATATGGATTTGCCCATGGAGATGATGTTCTTCAGGTCCTACTCAAAAGAAAAGGAAACAGAAAGGAAAAACCTGGCCCCTCCATGTATTTCAAACGGTGAAGACTGAGAGTTCTAGCATAGTGTGCTTTGGCTCTCAAAGCTGTGTTAAAGAGCAAAAAACCTGGATCCCTGGTGCAGGGAGAGGTTTCCATAGCGTCCATTTCCTCCATGCTTGCAGCAGGTTGGCATTTACTTACATCCAAATTTCTACAGCCCAAATGGACCACACCTGTTTAAGATTGTTGCCTCTTACATGTCAGCTGCTCTGTTCTTCACACTGAACAAACATCCTGGAAAAGTGGTGCATGATTTTCTTCTCAGCTTTGCTTTAGCTTTGCAGTACCAGTTTTACATCTCTGGTCTGCCTTTAGGTGTAATGAACATTTATGTTTTAAATGTCTGTCCTTAGGTAGCCAACATGGATGCCAATGAGGGTTCTTTCAGTCTGAAGGAAGATTTCCTTAAAGACATTCAGGAAGATTGGCCTGGCTACAGTGAAAGACATAGACAGACATTGGAGGTGACCCCTTCTCAGTAAGTTCAGCCAGGACAACAAGCATTTCAGAAAACCCTCTGGGAAATGAAGGTCTGTTTTCCCTGTGAGGAAAGAACCATGACTCTTGATATTTTCCTTGTAACCTGAAATGTTGGACCATGCTTACAGAAAAGCAGCTCCATCTCAGAATGCCACCAGCACCAGCCAGTCACCATCTCTGGGACCTTCTGAAAGAGATACTCCACCAAGAACTGCTCAGGTATTTTGTGAATTTTTTAAACATTCTCTACCATGCCTGATGTTTTACCCCACTTGCTCTTGATGTCCAAGCTGTGATATGAAGCAGTAGTGTTGTCCATATATCATATGAACCTGAAGCATGTACTTCTATTGGGATTCCTGTATACTTTTCAAGATGGTTGCAATGTCAAAGCTGCAGCAGGCTTGCACACATGACTTGTTTCTCATGGTGCACAGGGAACTCTGCTAAGGACAAGATGTGGATGTGTTTTTGGTTCCTGGCTGTGTCTGTGCAGTGTGCTTGATGGTATGGCTGCTCTAAAACATGCATGGACATTCCAGTGCTACTGTTTGAAGAGAAATCTTAGGGAAGTCTAGAATAACGACAAATTCCTGTAGTGAGGCATTTGTAGGAAACTTGTTTTTCTGTCCAAAGCATCACTTAGGCCCCCATTTTTGTTCTGTGTGTGAGGAGGGGACTCTGAATCATCAGGGAATGCCTCAGATTTGTCACACTTAAAATCAAGGCATGGCCTGTTTTCTTACCAATACAAGAAGGCAAGGCAAACCTTTTGAAAGAATCTTGGAGAACACTTCATGAAAGGTTTATCTTCTATACCTTAAAGAATTCTCTTTAAACAGAGAAGGGGGGACACAGCTCTGAAACAGCTCTGGTTTTCGCCTAGCTCTTTTCCAAGCCAGAGTAGGAAATGCTGCAAGCCCCAGCATCCTCTTATGTCCTGCCTCCTTGCCGAGAGGATTTCAGTCAGCAGGCTGGCATGGAGCCGTGTCTGGCACTTCTGCTCTGAGCTGCTGATGTGCACGGATGGGAGCTGTGTGTGCTTGGTAGGGAAGAGGCTGTGATCCAGGGTTTCCTCTGGAGAACAGCAGGAATGAGACCTGCAGCCAGCCTGGCGCTTCTCTCTGTTGTTGTCCTCTCTGCTCTGGACACACTGGGATCGGCACCGCACCAGCGGCTTCTTGGGGCTGCTTTAGGGAATGGTGTGGGTGTGTGACAGCAAGAGCTGAGTGTGTTCCTGGTGTGCCTAAGCAGAAACAGGAAGCAAGATAAAGCCAACCTGAGCTCCCCATTTTAGGGAAGCCTTTGACAGAGGTGCTGAAGGGAGTGTCTTTCTCCCAAAGCCTGGGAGCTACGGAGCAGGAGAAAGACTTGCTGAATACTCAGGTGAGAAAGTGGGAATGAAATAGAGAACAAATTTAGCTGCTGCACTCCCTGTTTGACAGGCCTTTTTAGGTTAGAAAGGTGTTTTTCCAGCCAGTTGCCAGTTGCCAGTTCAGAAATGCTCTTTTTCAAAATGGGAGCAAAACTAATTGGGATCATCTTTGCAGAAACGGCCTCTGCCCTCTGACTTTCTCCATCCTGTGATGAGCAAGAAGCAGAGGATTGACCAAAAGCGCAGTGATGTCCAGCCAGCAGCTGGTGGCCACTCTCCTTCTTCCTTGGACCTGCCTTCCACATCCTGCTCAGCTTTGAACCTGCCTCCAAATGTCAGCTCCCTTTCAACCTCCACCCCTGAAGTACAACAGAAAAATAGAATTCAGACACATTTTGGATTCCCAGTGTCTTCCAGGGTGCAGGGGAAGACTCCCAAGTCGAAAGGTGAGAAAAGAGAATTAGACAGAGTGAAAAAAATCCCATGCTTCAGATTTTTGTAAAATGCTTGCCATGATCAAAGCCAAGAGATGAGCAGAGAGGGCAGGACCCAGGTGGAAAAGGAGTCACACAATCCAAATACAAAGTACATTAAACAGAGGGACCACTTTGAGATATGCTTCCATTTCATTTTTTACTGGATAGCCATATGTTTTTCAAGTCATATCCAGCAGCACCTCCAAGTCCCCCCACCCTCATCCCCCAGCCTGTCTTGGTGCCAGAGCATGTCACAAACCCAAAGATGCAGCACTTTGGACTTGGACTTGGCCTTGTTGAATCTGATGAGGTTCCCAGGGCCCCAGTTGCCAAGCTTGTCCTGGTCCCTCTGGATGGCATCCCAGGCCTCTGGTTTTGGCAAGCTGCTGAAGGTGCACTTTATCCCACTGTCCGGGTCATTCTTGAAATAGCCAATGCTTGAGCTTACAGACTGGGGAAATCATATAAAAGCACCATGCACAAAAACAGTTCTTGATGAAAACTTCCCATCCAGTATCACTCCTTTAACAGCTTTTAATGACTGTTTCTTTTGAATGCTTTACTGTTGGGACTCTTTTAGACCTGTAAATCCCAAACCAAGAGGGTTTCAACAGCCTTGTTACATCCTCTTGAATCAACTTCCTTGCCTTCTCCAGACCTCCAATTTGAACTGCTTGTTTCTGGTTTTCCCTCACTTTAGGAGAAAGAGCAGAGGTCAGAGGAGCCCAACCGAACAATCCAGGGCCTGTGCCTGAGAAGAAGAGGATGATGCCTGTGAGACTTGCAGACATCGACTGGAGCGGCTGCGCTGCTGTTTATGGCCGACCCTACAGGGACAGGGTGATTCATTTACTTGCCCTGAGGGATTACAAGGAGCCAGAGCTGCTTGCTCGGCTGCAGAGAGATGGAGTCAGGCCAAAGGACAAGGATTCCCTTGGGAAGATCCTTCAGCAGGTGAGATCGTGGAGCCTGTACCAGACATTCTTCCATCATGCTGTTCTGCTGTTCATAATTTTACTTCTTCCTCACCTTTTCAAATTAGAGGCTTTTCCAGTTCTCCTTCAAGTTAAGTTCCACTGCTCTTTCTTTCTGATAGGCTTCCGTAAGATGAAGACCCATGGAAAGATGCAGTATCTCCTTCTTTCTTTTAAAATATTCCCCATAGACATAGGCTGTTGCTGAATTATGCAACCATGACTATATCAACTAGGAATATTTCTTCTTTAGCTAAGAAAATGTTTTGGAACCTAGTGAAAGGACTCCAATTCAATGTAGATAGAGTTTCAGTTGATCCCACAGTGACTTTTAAGAACTCATTCCCTGAACCTGGGAAGTTTGTTGCTGGGTTTGCCCAGGGCAGTGGCAGGGCTTTTTCACCCTGAAGACATTCACAACATCATGAGAGCCATGTTCTGCCATCCCAGCTGAAGTAGCTCATTTAGATTTCTGTAGTTTGCATGCAGGTGTAATGAACATTTGTTTTCCTGGATGTCTGCCTGTAGGTAGCCAACCTGAATGCAGAGGATAATTCCTTCAGTCTGAAGGAACATCTGTTTCAAACCCTTCAGACTGACTGGCCTGGCTACAATAAAATTGAAAGAGAGAATTTGAGGTTGATGCTTTCTAGGTAAGTTCAGTCTTTTGGGGAAGGAAAAGATCCTTTTCAGAAGAAAGCTCTGGGAAATGAAGGATTCTTAGAATATGCTGCCCCAGCAGAGGCCCATCAGGGTGATGGAATCCAACTCCTGGCCCTGCACAGGACACCACAGCAATCACACCAGGTGCCCAAGAGTGTTGTTCAAACTCTTCTTGAGCTCTTGGTGCAGTGACCACTGGCCTGGGGAGCCTGTTGCAGTGCTCAATCACCCTCTGGGGCATGAATGTTTTCCTGGTATCCTGCCTAAAGCTCCCTCAACTCTGCTTCATGCTTTTTCCTTGAGTCCTGACACTGAAGGGCTGTTTTCCCTGCAAGGAAAGAACTATGACAGTTGATATTTAGGCCTTGTAACATGAAATATGTGACCATCCCTACAGAAAATCAGCTCCATCTCAGAACCTCACCAGCAGCAGCCAAGTGACATCTCCAGGGCCTTCTGAGAGAGATGCTCCAGCAAGACCTGCTCAGGTATCTTGTGCATTTTTTAACATTCTGGACTGTATAGTAAATTGTGACAGACTTGCTGGTGGTGTAAAAGCTGTGCTGGGAATGTGCAGTTCCAGGCCTAAGCATGTTTTGTCTCAGAAATTCTGAGTACTCTGACAGGAAGGTTGTGATAAGAAGAGAGGATCCTGCAGGGGTGGAGCAGCATTGTCCTGAGCCAACTTTCTGCTCTGCCTGGAGACTTGAGCTCAGTCCCCAGCCTCAAGTCATTCCCTGGAGAAGGGCTCAAAGGGCTGGCTCTGCCTGTGTGACAGAAGTGCATGGAAAATCTCCTGTGCATAAGAGGCTGCACAAGGCTGGGGCAGATGGGGCCCTCTCACTCTCTTCTCCCTCTGCCTCTCTGTCCCTCTCATTGTTGAACCCAGCTCTGCACTGCCCACGTGGCTCATAAAACACAGCATCTACAGAATGGGGATATTCCCTCTCTCCCTCCTCTGCCCTAATTTCTCTCCTCCCTCACCCTGCCTGGGCACAGCACGGCTGTCCTGTTCTGCTCCAGCCTTTGCCCTGAGTTTGCTGTGCTTTGGGGAGCTTGTGGCTGTGTGCTGTGCCTCGTGAGGCAGCACCTTTGAGAAGCTCCTTGGGAGGAGCTGAGAGATGAGTAAAGGGCACTGAGCCACAGTAAGGGCTTGTTGGTAACCACTTGTGAACCTCTCTTGTACAAATTGAAGGGCTGGTTAGCCAACAGCTTTTGAGTCTGCAGAGTGGGTAGCCTGCTGGATTTATGACAGCTGTACCTAAATGAACAAGAGTTTCTTGACACTGGCTGCTGTCTGTGTTCATCCTGATGAGAATTCACAACCAACCATCACACCCTGTACTGCTGGGTTGTAATACTGAAGCAGTAATCTTGCTTTTAACACATAAAGCTCTAAAACAGGCTGGTGCCTCTTTAGTAAATCATGTGGGTGTTTGATAGCAAAAGCTGAGTCTTTTCCTGGGCTGTGCAGGCAGAAACTGAGACCTAGACAAAACTTACTGGGCAGTCCTGTTTTTGGGAGGCTTTGCTGGAGCTGCTGAAGGGAGTGTCTACTTCCCAAAGCCTTTTAGCAGTAGACTTGGAGAAGGACTTGCTAAGTCGTAACGTGAGAAAGTAGGAATGCAGCAGAGCAGATATTTACCTGCAGGTCTTCCATGTTTGACAGCTAGTTTGAATTAAACAAGATGTGTTTTCAACCTCTGCCAGTTCACAGATGCCACATTGTAGAGTGGGAGCAAAAACTGATCCTGATCATAGATTAATGAATTATTTTGCTGTTGTTGCAGAAACGGCCTCAGGCTTCTGGCTTGACCTGCCTTGTGAGGAGCAAGAAGCAGAGGATTGAGCAGTAGCCCAGTTACATCCAGCCAGCAGCTGGTGGCCACTCTTCTTCCTGGGTGCTGGCTTGGACATCCCATTCTACTTCCTACCTGTCTGCAAGTCTGGGCTCCATTTCCCCTTCACCCTTTAGGTTCCAGAAAAAGACAAAGTTTGGAGTTCTAGAATGCCAGCCCTTGTGTGCAGATGACTACTGTGTCCAAAGAGATGTGAAGGGAACTGGGGAGGCTGAAGCAGTAGTGTCCCTTGGATTTCAATGAAGGTATTAATGTGCTGCTTTTCCTAACTCCTGTGTGGGCACCGATGGAGTAAAATTTGGTTGTTAAGAGAAGCCTCTGCCTAAATTAAGGTGCAAGAAAGGCCATATTTCAGGGTCAAGTATACAGATGGTATTTAATAGTAAATGCGAACTAGGAAGGTAGAAAGAATAAAGGAGGAGAAGGGTAAGGTGGGGGAAGTGCAGAGATGAACACGGAGGGGGTCAGGCCCAGCTGGGCCCTCCCTTCCTGCAGTGCAGTTGCACAGGCTCAGCTGCAGCAGTGCTGCTGCATCTCCTCATCCAGTTTGCAGTGCAGGAGGGGAGGGAGAAGTGTGAGTGTGTGTGGTGAAACACTGGAAATTGCTCCCAGCTTGTGTCAGAGCAGTGCTGTTGGCCGGGGCAGCCAGGCCTCCTGCAGCTCTGGGGCTCTGGGGCAGCTGCAGCCTTTGGAGCAGGCGTGCAGGGCCCTGGCTCACACTGGACACAGCCAGGAATGCTCCGGGCAAGGCTGAGGGCAAGTCTGGCCCTGCAGGGGAGCACTGCAGTCAGGCCTGCGCTAGGGCTCTTGCCAGCAAATGTCACTGGGCAGAAGGCAGTAGTGCAGGCTGCTGCTTCTCAGGAGCCTCTCAAAATGTTGCAAGGCATCTGTAGTTTTCTTTTCAAACTGATCCTGCACACCAGTCAGGTGCATCTGGCCTGGGATGCATCCTTGGCACAAGTTGTTGTCTGTCCTGGTACTGAACTTCAATTTGTTAAAGATTTACTGCTTGTAAATATTAGTCTCAGGATGGTTTGAATTGTTTATTCCCATGTGGAGGGAGAACCAGCCCTTCAGGCCCAGAGGAGCAGAAGCATTGGTGTGAGAGTGTTGGGAAGTGGCATCTATTATTCTCACTGCCATTCATCTTGAGTTTTTAGTATGAGCTTGATAAACCATACTTGTGTTGATTTGAGGGAGAAAGGATTGAAGAAGTTTTGACTCCCATTAGTGGCTTTAGGTATTAATGAGTTTTGCCCCCATTAGCAGCTGATGTGCTTTGGGTTGTTCTGGTGGTTTCAGACTTGTCTAGAGGTCTTGTTTTTAGTTCTGTATCACAACAGCCTCAGTTTGCAGAGTTCCCAGAAGGGTGGTGGCTCAAAGAGAAAAATAGCTGAAAAGTCAGTCTGAGAGTATTTTTACTGTTTTACATGAATAAAACAAACTGGGGAGCTTGGTAACCTCTGAGTGTGCCTCCAGGCTCTTTTAAAGCAAAGGTAATGAAATTCTAAACTCTGCAGAAATGTTGGCATGCCCTAATTTTCTTTTGATTTCTCCTTCATAGGGTAGCCCCAGCTACTCTGAGATGAAGAGCAGGTGCCAGCACCTCCACAAAAAGCTGTTCCACCTTCAGCAATGAGTATCTGAATTTGGCCAGCAGCAAGGGGAGTCCTGGCACCAGTCATCTGCATCAGCAAGGGAACATCTATGAACTCTGGCTTTTTTTCTTTTAAAAGAAGATTAGTTGTTTTAGGGTTCTTCAAGTTAGCAATGAGCAGATGATTATTTGTTAAAAACATAGGATTAGTTCCTCTAAGATTATAGAAGTTAGTATTAAACTTTAGTAATAAAGAAGTTGCATAATTGTTAACTCCTTTGCTTATTGTTACTTTTATTTTGGAAGTCTTTCTCCTGGTCAGTTCTTCTCTTCAAGACTTAGGTTTGTCCACTGAATGAGTTTTATCAGTAGAGGATGGAAGTCCACTCCCTCAACTATGAAGTTGTGCACATTTTAAGAAAAGATTGCAGCAAATGGAAATTCTTTAGGATTAGAATAAGCTTTTTTTCCGACCTTTCCTGTTAGTTTTTGATCTTTACCTTAAGTGGTGGAAGGCGTAGAAGTTTGGGCAACCCAGTCCACAAATCATCTTGTTCTCGATGGTTACAGAGGAGAGCACAAGGGCTGCTCTAAGCTGTCAGCTGAAGCAGCTCTCAGGACTGATTGTTAATCATGGCCTCACCTTGTCAATGAGCCAAGGAGAATATCCAGATCTTTGCAAGAGTTCTGTAAAACACATGGAGAAGTGTTGGAGGCAAGGTACTTCAATGGGTTTTAAAGAGAAATTGGGTTCAAGTGGCCCTATGGAAATGCTGTCCATTTCTTTGCATTTTTAAAATTAGTCTGTCTCCACCAGCCTTTATAGAGGGACACAGATTTTGATTCCTGCACAGACTTTTGGGGACTTTGATGTGAAGTCCTTCTCCTAAGTTTCCTGCCAAATGTCCATTCAGCTGACACAGTAGAGGTGCTGCCAGCAAGGCCGTAACCTTCTATTGGGGAATAATATGAAATTGAATGAGGGAGGAAAATATTTGGGAACACTCAAAGGTGGCTGTGAATGCATCTTTCTTTCTTTCTTGGACAGTATTCTACAAATTCCTGAATTGTCTCCATGCAATGATGTTGAGCCCCTGTACCTGAGAGTTCTTGGGGTGTTTTGTGATTGAACAGCTGAGCCATTGTTGCCCTTCTGTTCTCCCTCTAGTGAAGTTCAACAAAATTCCACCTCTTAAACCCAGAGACTTGTGTCCATTTTTGCCAGGGTCAGGGGGTGTCCCTACAGCTCTGCAGTGCAGAATCCCCAGGAACGCTGCCATGGGCAGCAGATTCGGCCTCATCTTGTTTGGAAGAGGAGCAGGGCACAGAAACAGCAGCCCCTGTTTTGTAAAGCTTCCCCAAATGAACTGTCTCATCTCCTGGACCCATTTGAATCCCAACCTCCCCAGAATACGTCTCCTGGCGCCCCACAATCTCGGAATGCAACAAAAATCCCAAATGCTTTTAAGGGAATTCTAGGGGTGGATGATTTCATGGAGGAATGGGAGGATAGCCTGTTGCAGCCCCAGTGACACAGGGAATCCTGGAAAAAACAGAGAACATGACTGAAGCTGGAAGATTATCTGAATACCCCTTCCTGGGCTTTGGGGTGCTGTCCACACCACCTGAGGAAACCCCAGACATAGCCAGAAGAAGGGAAGGAGCCCCAAACAAAACCTGGGATCCCCACAGAGGAAGACGAAGGTCCAGCACTACTCAGAATTAAAGTCTCAGATCCAGGAGTTCTGTTTGGTGTTTGAGAAAGTCTCTGTTACAATCATTCTGTTCAAAGCTTTCCATAAAAACTCTAGAGACAGGCATCAGTTTGACCAAAGTCTCTTCCTTTTAGAGAGAGACTAGACTGTAAATTTTCCAATGTATTTGGTCCCAGAAATCAAAGGTAAAAGCAGACTGCAAGTCTGTATTTTGAGTATTTGCTTTTACCCAGATTAATACATCTTTTAGTTCATGTTTTAAGATGTCTCAACATCCTTTATCCTGTAAAATTGTCTCAAGCCAGTAAAAGACGTCCCATTCTGGTTTAGATAGATGGTTTCCCATCGCATTGCCCAGGAGCCCCTAGAGTTGCTACTCATCACTTACAAGGGTATCAGCTACAGACAGTGAAGGGGACGATCCATTCCTCCATTTAACAGCCTGGGCCTCCGGCAATGGCACTGCCAATGGTCTTCTTTTTTATTTTTGTATTTCTCTAGGGTAAAAATCCTCCTCACTGAGGAGCAGCTTTCCCAAAACCCTCTGATTTTAAGGATTCCCACAATATACTGCATATTACATATTTTAATACATGTACTGTATTAAATAGAATATATAAAATGTATCCTTGAACTTTTTCTAAGCCAGCAGGCCATTGCAGGGAGTTCTGAGCCAACGTGTGGCTCTGCTGCCATCCCAAATCTGCGCTTCCCTTGCCCAGCCTGAGTGCAGGTGGGGCATGTGCGGGGCATGGCTGGAGATTTGCATGGCCAAAATCCTCCGGCATTTCCATCTGCTCATGGCTTTAGGTAGCACAAACTACTACACATCCATCTCAATTGACAAATGGCATTTCTTACAAATTGCTACACCAGCACTGACAACATGGAACTATACAGGTCTCAGTCAAACTTTAAAAAAGTAATTTATTTGATTATTAAACCACACTATTTAAAAACATACAAATATCAACTTCCTTGAACAAAAACTTATTTATTGCAAACCTCTACACAAACTGACATTGAACACAAAGTTCAATGGAAAATTAACAATTTATTGCATATTACGACAAGTGCACAGCCTATATATAAGTGCAAAAATATCAGGATCTCTCTGTAACACCAAGAACTCAAAAATTAGAATTACACCACTATACGAATCCATCCACATTTAAAAAGAACTGAATACATAAATAAGCACCACAATATACAGATGTGAATATAGATCAAATGTTACCTATGATATTCAAGAAAGAGATACATAAAACAAACAAATCTATAAAAAGACAAACAGCACTACCAATCTAAACATCAGTACAAATGCATCGATACAAATATAGAACTACACATCTGGATATATATGTACATACAATATATCTAGAAGGAGATACATATATTGTCTGTACAATAGAGTGAAAAATATATAAAAATATATATACCAAAACAAAGACCAATCTAATTTTTAAAAAAGGCATATACTAAAAACTACACCAATACAGATACCTGCACAACTGTATCCATATGGAAATCTAAACACAGATAATACAACCTTCATAAAGAACTAGACACATATACACACAAATATGTAACTGCAAACCTTTATGTATGCAGGCATCTAAACATATATATATACATAGTTCATTCATAAATTTATTACCATAGGTACAGAAATATGCCTGTAGAAATGCCAGGCTACATATGTACATATCCATCTCGAAATTCCTGTTCACATGCAAGTCCGTGTATCTTTAAATAGAACTCCAAGCAGAGGGATCCCAGCTGCCCCATCTTCAAAGCCTTTCCCTCGGTCGCTGCCTCCCGTGCAGAGCAGCTCTCCTGGACAGGGACAGCAGATGGGACATCTGGCAGGTAAAGAGAACACTGAGTGAGTATGGGGACGTTTCCCTTGGCAGCAGCCGCACTTCCATGAGGGAAGAGGAAATCTCAGAGCCTCCCCAGGAGGATTAGAAAGAGAAAGCAGCCGAGCGGGCCAGGCTGTGGTGAGCGCAGCCGCAGCGGGACCGTCCCGCAGCCCCGGCAGCCCGGCACAGCCGGCACAGCTCCCGGGCCCTGCCGGCACAGCTGCCTTGCC